>LQRL01136438.1:25045-39912 GCA_001703475.1 Hydroides elegans | reverse complement strand
AAAACAAAACTTATGTAAGATTAAGTGTTGCCACTTTTTACTTTAAGAATGTATCATATATTTTTTGTTTATCAAAAAAAAAAAAAAGACCAAATAAATATGTTTCGTCGCTTTGGGTCATTCGACGGCGTCAACACTCTCCCCGAAAGAAAAAAATATAAAAATAGAAAGAAATAAATGATTTGTAAATAATATATATCAAACAAACAAACAAATCTAACTTATTATAATATGTGTTCAATTACTTTAGGTCCCACGATGGCTTCAATACCCTTCCCGACGGTACCATGGACCCGAGCCCAGGCTCCTCATACGCAAGTCAACGCATTGTGTTCAATGATCTGGGCCAGGGGGTCCTCGATAATGCATTTCAAGGTAGGTCCATATAACCTGTGTTTTTCACGTCAATCTTGCTATAAAACATCCGACCTAAAACAGGTCGCGTGAAGAAAACCTGCCTTTTTTTCTCCAGTGTAATCGCTCCAAGTTAAAATATGAGCCCATTTGGCTATAAATGTGCTTTGTTGTTAATGTCTTTTTTAAAAGACGGACTCAACAAAACTATTCATCGAGTCATAGCAACTAGCCACTGCATATTTAAGATTTTTGAAAAGTGTATTTTTTTGATGAAACAGAAAAAATAGGTTGAGGAAAGCCGTTAGATTTAGCGATGTGTCGGGTCATGTAAGGTGTTTGGTCACATGGGTTTTACTATTGTTTCAAAAATGCCGATAAACAAGTAATACTTAAGCCGAATTGAGCCCCTGTGGAGGAATGACGCTTCTTTCTAGCAAATTATGAATTTCATGCCAATTACGAATAGACTATATTATCATTATTTTGTCTACCTTTTCTTTTAATTGGCTGTGATTGTAACGATGTTATTCACGAGAAAATTTACTATGTGTGTGCAATGCGAGTCTAAATTAACATAAAAGCATAAAAGCATGAGATTGATCATGTGAGCAATAATGTAAAATGCGCAGTTGGATTCATTACATAAGTTCTCTAACAGTAACTCATACATATTTTAGCAAATGAGTCCTCATAGTCTTGAATGTGAAGCGCCATCCTCCAATATGAGGCCATATGCTGTATTGCTTCATTTGAAGCACGACAAAATCATTGCCTCAGATTATGGGGAAGTGCATTTGCGCTCATCATTGAAGATTTATTAGTGCCTGTAACTAAAGTAACAGTATAATTGTATCAAATAATTTGTTTGATAAATCACATTGACAGTTTATGATAAGTTATCATTGGAATCGTATATCAACCTCTTAAATTTGAAATGAATTCGCATAAAGACGTAACTTTTGAATAAAAACATACATGTACGTGAATAGCGAATCCTTCGGGCATTGAAAATGCAAATTTGTTCTTTCTCATGTCCAAACAAATGTCGGTTACTTCCTCATTTCTATTTGTTGACCCGAACTAAATAACGAATATCGTGACTTAAGTGACTTAAGGGAACTTGAGACAGTTGATCTCCTTCTATATGAATACACTCGAGACCTTATTCATTATACTTGAGTAGTATTGGCGTATACGTGAGCTTTTTAGTAGGTTCATGTTACCGCTAACGAATTGATCATTTATTTGTTCATAGACATGATATTGTTTACACTTTTCAAACTGTAAACTGTTAATCCTGGTTTCGGGATGATTTAATATTTGGAGACGATTCTGTTGGGGTAAGAGAAAAATTTAATTTCCATAAAACGAACCCCACTTTGTTTAAATAAGTTATGCGGCGTAAATCAGCCATGATTTTTTAATAATTGCCACCAAGATAGTTTTGCTCACCATTGATCGACCTAGAATTATATCAACCTAAGGGTCTTTACTCTAGATAAATCTGAGATCTGAGTACTTTTGTATGGACTTTGTATTCGAAATACACTCTCATATTTAGGTTTATACAAGTAGTATAACATATTTTACTGTGCTTATTAGCGATACTTGTAATGATGTCCAAATTCTTCACGAAAACCGTTTGATTATTGTGAATTTCGTTTTGCAAATTCGATTTTGGCCTTTAGTTATTGAACGTGGACAATCGCCGTTAAAAACCAACCAATTAACCAACCAATTTCAATTGCCAGCTAGCTTAATATTATTTTTAAAAAGTTTTAGAAATATAATGTTATGATGAGTAATTGAGTAGATACTTTCGTAATGTTTACAACTATGCTCATTTTACATGTAAAACATTCATTCTTTCTTCAATATTTTCTGGCGCTCCCTTATGCGCTCTTCTGTCCTACTTTACCGGTTATGCGTTCCCTTGGTGAATTGATAATATTTGGGATAATGAAGGGGTCCGAGTGTCTGAATCAAAACAAGGAAATCATAAAAAGAGCATTGTATACAAAAAAGAATAACAATTAGTGTGATCCTTATTGTAAACTTACATAATTCTTATTTATTACTTCGCTCGTCTGTATTTGAAATTAGATTACAGTTTTGCCAATCAAAACAACAAAAATCCATATGACTGAATAAATCATGCACAATTATACTTTGGTATTGTCAATCTTTTTTTATGATCGAGAATTTTATGACATGACAGTGCTTAAAGTTAAAACACGCCCTTTTTGTTAACCATAGATCCTATTTATTTATATCTGCAAAGGATTCCTTTTATTGCACCTACTGCTCGAATTGTTAAACGCAAATCGTTTTACACATGTCGGGTAAAATAAATAGCATCGTGACATGTCATGTGACTTGATGCATCCATAAAAAATGAAGCCAAGATCCGGGTTTTAGTTTTGTTCATAATTATATAAAATGTCACTTTTACCAATAGCTGACACTCCCATCCTAATTGTATAGCGTTTAGAAAGGCAAGTTCTTTTTCTCCTTTACAAATATCAATGATCGATACTTCAACGATCTTAAAGCCAGACTCATTTGTTTGTTTCAGGTTATAATTGCTCATTATTCGCTTACGGACAAACAGGCTCAGGGAAGTCATATTCTATGGTCGGCTATGGGGTCAACAGGTAAGAATATAACTTTAATCTTTTCTTATATATGCGGCTTTCTTATCGAATGTTAAAAGCGTTTATTTTACCAAGAAGTCCCTACAAACACAGATCCTTCTAAAAATGAAACAATAAAAAAGTAAACAATTGATTAAGAAATTTTGGTCCTATCTGAGCAAATATTAATTTATTCAATCGTCTGCATGAAAATATACGATTTTCTCCTGCAGTAATACTACATGTATTATACAATCATAGCCTATGAAACCCAGTTAAGTTTTCTGTTGCGGGCTTAAGGTACAGCCCTACTTATTAATATTAGTTCAATCAATGGAGTGAAACATGAATAAGTTATAGCACCGTTTACTCGCCTGGTGTTCGCTTTCTGTTAATCAATGTCACTACAGCCTACAATAAAAGATCTGTCCTGTCTGGCTCTTCAGAAATGGGTCGGTTTGATTAACTCGTTTCCATTATGGCGATAGAAAATAGCTATTTTTTTTAAAAGATAAATTGTTCATTTGTGCTGTGGTTATCTATTTAATGTCATCGTATACATGTGATTGTGTATTTGATATTTGTCTAATTTTTGACTGTAATGTTATGGCTTAGAAAAAAAAAATCTGAAAATGTTTTGCAAAGAATGATATGAAAAATTACAGTAGACCCCCCTTCAATACAAGACTCATTTATGGAAACGCCGGTTGCCGCACTATATAATGACCTAGTCATAATGTGAAACATCAATAATTCTTTTTATCTAATGATGCCATCAAAAGCTCAATTAGTAACGCCGTAACAAAACAACAAAATATCCATGTTACTAACCTTCTTTATGGGCAATTTATTATCGTATGGTGTCAATGACAGTATCATTATATTACAAATTGACATATTTAGGTGAAAGAAACAGTTCCTAGTATCGGTATAACTTTGTTAATAAACTTTCCCTTAATTTTCATGTACAAAATCTAGTTATATCTTGCAAAATATTGCAAAATCCATCTTGGGGATTAGTTTGTCATATTAATAATTGATTTTTGTATTTTAGAAACATTCTTATTATAATGACGTTAATGCTTATTAAACTGTTTATATACATAATATGATTTTCTAAATTCCAGGGGAATCGTACCTATTACATGTGATGAACTGTTCAAAACTATTCAAAACAATTCGGATCCAAATAAGGTAATAAACGGATTTTATATTTGATTTCAAATATTGCTAATTCATGTGTTCATTTTATTATTTTCATGTAAAATTAATATTTTTTTTCTAATATAGATAGTGATATTTCATAAATAGTCCTATTCAAGGTCCCTTTTATCCACCGGTATAATGCCTACCCACGGTACCACCTCGGCAATATTTAACATTAATAACAATTAACTAAATACCCTTAAAAACCACCGGATCCCGCAACTCAAGAGATAGCAATATCGCAATATTGCATCAAAAAAATATTTTTTTTGTTTGAGAAACAGAAACTATTTTATAAATTTCCATAAATGTAAACTTAAACTTTGTTTGATAGACCGATACTATTTGTTATAATATATCCCCATTTTTTAGCGATTTGCTGTCACATTTTCTATGTTGGAAATCTACAATGAACAAGTGCGTGACTTATTATCAAAAGACAACCCAAAAGGTGGCCTTCAGGTGCGGCAGAATCCCAAATTGGGTCTCTTCTACGTGCAAGACCTTAAGAAGGTGCCAGTGGGAAGCTATCAAGAAATCGAAAAACGCATGGAACAGGGTATGTTTTTGGAGAGTTGATTGAGAAGATATATGCGAGTCTGAGCCTTTATATTTTTCATTGATTATTGTTTTTTTTTCGTTATCAAATTCACTTGTTTCGAATATTAAATATTTTAAAAATGCACTATTAACATTGTTGAATCTAAAAGATTAAACCAAAAATCTAAAAGTTAAACCAAACACCTCGTGACCGGCGAAAATTATTAAGTGTATCACATATGATTTATCTGCTCAATTATGACATCTCCAAAAAGACTTGAAAGAAATAAATCATTCCTTTCATTGCATGCCAGATACGGTTTCGCAAACGGTGACGATTTTGTAAAGCATCTAATATATTAAACATTAAAACCTTGACAACTCCATATGTAAACCACAACCTTTCACTTTTATTAAGGAACGGCTTCTCGAACGGTGGCCTCCACCCAGATGAACGCAACGAGCAGCCGAGCCCACACGGTGGTCACCATCGTGTTTGACCAGTTCACCAAAAGCGATGCGGGCGAAAACAAAAAGTCCAGTGTCATGAATCTCGTCGATTTAGCTGGTAAGTTTAATTTTGAAAATGGTTATATATTTAAAGTTAAATGGCGTATTATCTATGGCTTTGATATGACTTTCAAAATCTGTTTCAAAAACTGCACTACAATGACACAATGTAGTATCTTCTATGGGCTCTGCTAGAAACAATTAAATTCGAAGCATTTCGTTGATTTGTGCAAGACACTTTAAAAACAAAAATGAATATGAATACATTTTTTCTGTACTACTTAGATTTATTCGCTTAAACTTAATTCATTTTGTTAAAAAATCATGATTTTTTTGTCAGATTTCTCTTTATCGATTTTGCATTTTGTTCATTGGAGTTAAGCATTTGAATGAAGTATTTTGTCGATGATCGTATTATTCAAAGACAATTGAATATGTATATTTGCATTATCATCATACTATTTACCATCGAATTATTGTATTTATGTTATTAACGTCTGGATTGTTTTCATGTTTATGTATGTCATGTACATCGATTTGCTCTTGTATTGTACCATTCGTCATCCATTGTTTTTGGAATCGCATTATATGTTTCATTTATATCTCCATATCTATATGTGTATGCATATGAGTATTGTGTTATTGTATGTATATTGCATTAGTGAGTCGTTGACCCTATCTATCGATCCGTCATGGTCTGAACAAGGAGTGTTTCCTATTTTCCCATCTCAAACCAAACTGAATAATATTTCTTCAAATATTATATATACGCATTTTTTTATATCCTGAGTTACATATCTTCTAGTGTTAACCTTTCCTTTAAAGCTAAAACATACTCTCTTTCTACAAGTTTATCGAAGAAAACTAAACAATTTTTCGATAAACACATTAGGGATACCGGTTCATTATCACATTTTCTTATTTAGGGTCCGAACGAGCCGACAGCACGGGTGCGACCGGTGACCGTTTGAAAGAGGGCGCCAACATCAACAGATCGCTCTCAGCCCTCGGAAACGTCATCTCTGTACGAAGCATTGCTTTAGTTTTGTGGTTTTATTCACTACATTTGTGATTTGAGACAATTTATAATCGGTGCACGGTTTAATAGCGGGGAGTTACTTTCTACGGATGGATTATATAATAATTAATTTGAACAAAATTTAAAGTAGATTCGTAGTCCGTAACCTTTGTATGGGTCATGCTCAAGACTGATAAAAGCTTTAAATTGTCGATCCATTTCGTAAATATGTATGTGAAATAAAGAGTCTATATCTCAAAACATATTATAAATCTAATGAATTTTCGTATTGAAATATTCTAGGCCTTAGCTGATCTGTCCATGGGTAAAAAGAAAGTGATGGTGCCTTACAGAGACTCAGTATTGACGAAGCTCTTACAAAATGCTTTGGGTGGAAACAGGTAGGGTTCAATAGTCAATAGTTCAAGATCTTAAAGTAAACCAACAGAAATCTTAAGTTTTTCAAAGCAGTATAAGCTCTATGTACAAGTACGAGAATTTTAATTTTAGGCCATCTTTGTAATGACCTAAAAATATATTTGTCAATATCAAAACATCTGAAAAAACATGTCTGTTTTATTTTCAACCGCTGTGTTATTGTCCTTAAATCTAACCACAGCTTAACTCTAAATTTACCACATTGTTCAAATGTAAGATCAGTCATTGTCTTTACCACTGTCCTCTCGGTAGATTGATGTGTTTGCTTTACAATACCACAGCAAAACGGTGATGATAGCCGCCCTGTCCCCTGTCGACATCAACTACGATGAGACACCGTGCTACTTCTAATAAATCGTTATCATTTCATGACAATTTTCATGTTGTATTGAATTTCCTATTACATTTTTCAAGTGAGAATTCCATGCCTTTTCTATCAGAAGACAAATTTCAGCGGGGATGTTTCGTCATATCTAAGAATCGTGACGTTTTGCCACATGGTAAATATTAACCGCCATATAATATTTATATTGTCCCCTGCTCTCTAATTTCACAGTAAAACGGTGATGATCGCCGCCCTGTCCCCGGCCGACATCAACTACGACGAGACGCTGTCCACTCTGCGCTATGCCGACAGAGCCAAGAAGATCAAGAACAAGGCCGTGGTCAATGAGAATCCCATGGACAAGCTCATTCGCGAACTCAGGGTGGGTGTAAAATTTCATTTACGTATTTATTGAGCTACTTTAGATATGCTTTATTTTGATGACATGAACCAAAAAAAAAATATTCATACTATTCCTAAGTAGAATCTACTGGAAGGGTAACATGTCACCGCAAGCTTAGTAATCAGAAGAATATTTAAATGTATTTAGATGTTATGGCTTTTTAGAAAAATAAACTTTCCTTTATCTTTTAAATCATCAATACGATAAAATGTGAAAAAGTATTGGCGTTGATTTTTAGAGTAAAATAAAAGTTTATGAAATCCCATATTGAATAGAAGATGTAGTTATTTCCTATTATAGAAACTCTTTATTTGCTTGCAATTGATATAAACATAAATATTGTAGCAAATGAATATCTTAAGCATGTTTTACAATGAGTGGTTCTTGCATGTATATACGTGGACTCCTTCAATATTGAACATCATTGACCATGGATCGTGATTTGCATAGACAATGCCCCTCTTTGTTGCATGTCCAAGGCTTGAAAATATTTTGAAACATTAATAAAACCTGTTTTTCCAGAACGCAGTTAAAAGACAATATTAATCAAAATGTCATTGGTGACAAATGATCAATTGTATTAAACTAATCGGCTGTTACTAATCGTACATGTTATTCAAAAACAAAATATTTGATTATATACATCAATACATGAGGTGCATTTTATTCGAAGTTCCTGCATTTGAGAATGAACCGGGCGCTGTGAAACACTGGCTTGATGCATTAACAAAAACAAGTCTTCTTGTTTGGTTTTTGTAGCAAAATAGTTTCATTTTGTGTAAATCAACTCAATTTCAATCAATCAAACGAAAAAGTCGGCACTTTATTTTATTTATAAGCGGATAAATTACGACGAAATAATGTTTCCGACTCGATCACGTAATTTTACTAGGAATTTAATCCTATTTGCAAACAGTTGGAAAAATGTAAGTTTTTGTTCTTGTTGCTTTATGTTTTACAATAATGTTGAATGTCAATGATAGATTCTATGCCTGTCGAAAATTAAGTTTATTCCAAAGACAATATTATATGTGAAATAACAATGTTATATGTGACGATTTTGATTTGATAGGGCTCATACATGTATTTATTGATATATGAATTTCAGGAAGAGAATGAGAAGCTGAAAAACATGATGCAGGGAGGCGGAGTAGTGGACAGTGCCCAGACACAGGGCATGTCACAAGCAGGTAACAAAATACTAAAATATATAATAAATATTGAGAGGAGCAAAAACATATATTGTTTAGTTCATTTTATTTAATGATAAACTACTCCTAAAACCGAATAATGGTTTGAAAAATATCAATCCTATTCTCTGTCAGGAATCGGTGAGATGTAGAGGCAAATGATGGAGAAAGGAAACTCTATATGGCATTACATGGTAATCACAATATAAATTACAATCATTATCATTAAAGAACCTAGTTTTATTTGATTAAATTGCTTTCTTTTCTTTATATAGAAATCGAGGACATGAAGAAGCAGATGATGGAAGAGGTGCGCGCCCAGTTGATGGCCAATCAGGACATGATGCAGGAGGAATCCGCATCTTCATGGCAGGAGCGCGTAAGTTGATTGGCTAATAGATCTAAGTGTTATTCTATCAATTAAATTAGTTAAATTTCTATTTATCCAAAAGGGACTGATAGGCGTATGGCGGAATCGTGTCTTTTAAAGTTTTGACTGAACTTGTAAGCCCTCGGAGATTCTAGTAACATGACGCCTGATCGTAAACAAAAATTAATACTTGAAGGCATATTGAGAGAGAATAAGAAGATAATTAATAGATCCTTCTTGTTATATGAATGATATCACTCTGGACTAATTTGCTTTCATGCAACGTTTAAGTAACCTTGCTCTTTTATAATCAGAGGAGCCGTCAGGTTAGTTGTCCAGGGTGACGGTGGGGTACGTTGTGCCATTCAGGAACGGGGCACGTTGTACCACAGTTACTTTCCAATATTTTCGAATTTAACATAAATGATTTCTGGAAATACATTTCTTACTAATTACTTTGATGTATGAAGAGAATATAGCAAGGTCCATGTTCAAACAATTATACAAGAAATACAAAAAAAATATAATGCACAAAATATGGGATGGGAGTTTGTTGAGGAATGGAAAGGAGTTTAGGTGAATGGGAATACGTTTAATTTAATGTATGAACTTTAGTTAATACGTTAGTAAATATTGCTGTCATGTATCATTTGTGTTATATTTCCAAAATAACCGGGTGGCGCAACCACTTTAAAAAATATCATGGCAAAACGTGCCCCATGAGTGGGGAACGTTGGACATTTGTTCCCAATTTTGAGACGTGATCAAGTTTATACTGGTTATTTTTGGGTCGATTAATGAAGCGAAGCTTCCTTCATAATAGTGCTGTTGTCAAATGACGTCTGATTATAATCATAACAGTACAATGTGTCTTAAGCAATGTGTCTTCCAAAATTCAGTTGGAACTAGCTCGCGCAGAAACCGTTGTCCAGGAGACGGAGAAGGACACAAACAGTCGCTCACCGCACTTGATGAACTTGAACGAGGATCCCATGTTGTCCGGAGTGCTGTTTCATACGATCGCTGGTGGTGTATATAACGTCGGTCGAAAAGATGGCAATCCATTGCCTCAGCTCTGTTTGAGTGGTCTCAGGTAGGTTGCAATACGAAAATTTATAAATAATATCATGGGAAAAATAGTGGCTATATTGATTATATAGGAATTAATATATTTTTATTTCGTTGACAAAATTGATTTATTTCTGACTCTGACTTTTCCGTGGATTTTGAGCATAACATATATCACAAAGCGTACCACGAAAACGATAATATTGGTATAATGGGCCTATGCTATAACTGATTGAGAATCGGTTGCAGAATCACGAGAACATCTTGCAGGTTGTATATATTGTGCATGATATTACTGACTAAATCCATTTCATGCTTTCAGTATCATGAAGAACCACGCCACCATCACGACGAACGACGACGGTGAGATCGAGATCAAGCCGGCGATGCAGGGCGCCAAGACCAAGGTCAATGGCCAACCACTTATGGGGTCACGGGTCCTCGAGCACAAGGACAGGGTACTTTTCGGTAAGCATAAATTTACATTGTGATTTCATGGTACGAATCCGCGTCGATATAAAGCAAAGCTGCAAGCCGTTGATGTTATCGCTTGTCCGAGAACATAACGATAGGATATTCTAAACGTCTCAGAATTTGTTTTAGGAAACATGTGAGATACGTGGGTCAGACGTTAAAGGGCAGTTTCTACTTAATGCACAAAATAATAATAATGGTGGGCAATAATAGTATCAAGACTGATTTGAAGGGATGAAAGGCTTTAGTGAGGTTTATCGTGTTAAAGAATTGATGTTGAAACTTCACATGACTCGTTTTCTTTGTGTTGTGAAAATGATACATCGTTATTGAAAAAATATATATATTACCAACATACTTAATCAATGTGTTTTATTATATCAATATTTTCACAGGTTCCAATCATCTGTACGTATTCAAGAATCCATTGAGGACAGCAGGAGGCGACGGGCTTCCCGATGAAATCACGTGGGAGTTCGCACAGAAAGAGATCGCCGAGGTGAAAGGGTTCAGCACGGGTGGTCAGGACATGAGCAAAGGTATGTGCATTTGTAAACAGATACTTTTAGAAAGTTGGTTAGGGTTATTATCTTGCGAGTAGTGGGCATTACTATGTATTAAAACTTGTTTTATAGCTAAGAAATTCTCTAAATTGCTCAAACTTGACATATAATCACCAATCTACAGTATAATCTGATCCATCACAGTCACTTGAGACGTCTAGCATCGATAATTTACAAGCTTTAATACTTGTCTATAAGTATGACACCTATGATATTCAACATTTGGAAATGGCTTAATATCTGAGATAACCAACTAATAAAAGTTGATAAAATAACAATTCTTATTTGTGATCACTCCACCATAATGTGATTCTGATTGTTACTTTTTAGAGCAACAAATTGCACAAGAACAGGTTCTAGAACTGCTTCCCATGGTATCAGAAGTGAACGCCGTGTCCGAAGAATTGAACAAACACCGAACCTTCGAGGTGGTGCTTATCTCCAGCTCGGCACAAGATATCCCTTTCCACAAGCGGGAAAAGGGCACCAAGTATGTAAAATTTTGTAGCGCTAATATATATCTATTTGTTTCTATAATTTCGTTTAGATGTTATGTTTATGTTTTAAATTTAAAAAGAGTGTTTCAATGGCCGCTGTATATTATGTTCTGCTAAATAACGAGGTTTGAAATAGGTTAGAATTCTATTCCGTAATGGTGGCAGATAATAATAGGATTATTCATAAAATAAAAGATATTAACTACAATACAATCTGTAATTTGTTTGATACAGTCGCTGTTTCTTATATGAAAAAAAATATATATTTAGTAGTTGCTTATTTGTGTTGCAGAATAAGTTTAACAATGATTTATCCTCGGGCCGTAGATAAAAATCCGCCTCTATTTAAATTGTCAGTAGAGCTCAAATTCTATTAAACTTAATATATTTTCTTCTTGGCAGTTCCGTGAGAGGGTTCTGCAAGTAATGACTTTATCTTTTAGTCTGAGCTTTATAAAAACGCAAATTTTGAAATAGGCTTACATATCATTTATTCTTCCGAATAGTTGCTTCTTGCATAGCAGTTTGCTTGGTTTAATTGTATATGAGCATACAGTTTTGTCGGTTGTCTCGGCTATATCTGCAGTAGTTTTACTTTAGCGCGATCAGATTTTCTTGAACAAAACGCATAGATGAATACCAGATTTAGACCCTGCTTTTATGCTATGTTACTTTTATATTGGCCTTAATGCTTGCTTATATTTTGCTTTTCTTTCAGTCCTATTAAGTAAGGAAAACGAACGTAAAATAGATGTCACTCTGAAAGAGATGACTTCTTATACATAACCAATTGTCGTAGAATTTGAATGTGCGCTTGATTCAACTATAAAGCAATGCATATATTAACTGTCACTAATGTCTTGGTAGTAAATGTTTATCCATTGATATATATATTTATATATATAAACCGATTTCTTTTTCGTTATATTAAGTTAAGTGATTGGTATGCAAATTGGATGTTAATTGCTTTTTGTCTGCTTCATTGACAAATTGATAAAAACGCATTAATTTTCTAATTAAAACAGGAGGGTTTCACTGTTTATCACATAATCGGCCGGATATTTGAGCTTTTGGTTGTATTTCATACTTTTTCTATTGATCCTAGATTTTTTATCCTTAATGGGGCAATGTGCTGGAAATGGTTTTCCAAATAATTCAATGAACTTTTTAATATAGGTTTCCCTTTCAACTTCTTAACTGTAACATGTAAAATATTGAGGTAAAAATAATGTATATACACATTTAATTGTTTCAGAGATGGTCCTAGGTAATTCTCGTATTATGGCACTTACTACTTCACATTATTTAATCTTCACTCGCTCCTTAGCTATCTAATCACGCCGTTATAAAATTCGTCTAGATTCTAGAGTGTATAAATACTCAAGAATCATGCTTATTTTCTGGCTGCTCTTTGAATTATCTGGCTTAGACGATTGATGATTCAAACTTAGCTTGATTCCGGTAATAAGTAGGATATTTTTTCAAATAATCATACCCGATATATTACCTGTTACGTAAAAATAGATCTGGGTACAAATCAATACAACCGTTATATCACATTCAATATCGTGTGTGTTCTGTTAGTTCCGCACATAATGATGTTGCTTCATATTCAAAATGTATGGCTATTCGCTATCCTTAGCAGTCTTGTATAAGCTTCCAAAGAGCAACTTTTCATTTTCATATTATTTTTCCAAAACACATTCCTTCACTGTTCTTGATGAAATTATTATCCTGAAGCCTAAGAAGTCCATACCATATAAAAGAATATTTTTATCTGACTATTGATGAATGTTTAGACAAAAGTTGTCTTTATTCTTTCAATGCATGTATAGAATAATTCATAGGTAAACTTTAAAAAAAGACTAGACACTCGAATCAATTGTTTCACTTAGATTTATCATTCACAGTGTACTCACGTCTAAATCGATTCACAATCAAAATGAACTTTTTATTTTACTTACATGTTTTAGACAAATATCTTTCCATATTTGTTTATAATATCTTGTTTTTTCAATCTGTTTAAATAAATTCAATTTGACGAGAGTTTACTTCACTTTACGCATGTAAATCATTAGAAATTTATGTTTTAGTCCTGAATCAAAACTCATAAATCCAGGATTCGGGCCAACAAGGTAGTTGAATGTCCCCTTCTAATGCATGCTCTTGGTGTATGACCTGATGTGTACGTCAGTATTATCATGCAATACTGAATGCAAATGACAATAAATGTTTTAGGATTTTGGGCACCTAGTCTTTCAGATTTTTTTCTATCATATTATTGAAAAAATAATAACTTTATATTTTAGATCTTCTTTGGTATGTGCAATTTATTCTACATGTACAATGTATGCCGAAGAAATTTGAAAAAAAAAAACAACATCAGAACTTATTTTCAGATTTTATCATAGAGTCGAGTTTCGTACTACCTATTTTCGAGTTAAATGTGGCAACTTTGAGTATGTGTATGTATTTTTGTATGCAATAATTTTAACCTAAAAAAAAAAGAAATACTTTATAATTTTGTGGGTCGTGGGTTTTGCCATGCTTGAGAGAAAATGTCAGAACAAAATCTCATTTATGTCTCTTTTTTTTTTCGCTTAATTTTCAGTCATGAGTAAGTGTTCGAATTACATGAAGTGCAGTGGATTAAATTGGATTTACTATTAACATGTATCTACACTGAATTGAATATAAATTGTCATTTTTATAGTCGATTTTTGAATGGATCGCAACATATATGGTCTCTTTTTTAAAACATGGCTGAATTTGTTTTCTCAAATTTTACGGTACATAAAAGTACATAAAATATATAGCCTATTTAATCAATTAATATTTTTACATTTGTTTTGAAGCATTTAATGCACATTGTGCTAGGTAAAATGAATAGCTAACAATATGTCCATTATTTTTTGGTTTATGTTCGTCATATATTTATGAAATGTGGACAATATTTAAGCAAAATTCATTTGAGTTACCTGTTAATGTATATAACACGGATGATTGTTATGAAACACATAATTACGCTCTGTTTTCAAGAACGAATAACACATACATTGAAGTTGTCTTCATATATGCACATTAATTGAGTCGGTGATGTTGTAAATTAAAATATTCCAAGTTTAACTATTTATATCCACGTACATGAATCCCTCTTATGTTTGTTATGAAGAAAAAAAGAATCCCTAACTTTATTCCAAAGCATGAAGTGTTTTCCACCGTCATTGTTTCGCAGCAGATTCATTCAATCCTATTGATATCATTTAAAGATAAAG
>LQRL01136438.1:7557-24831 GCA_001703475.1 Hydroides elegans | reverse complement strand
TTTGGTTCATATCAATTTTTTTTTTTTTGCCCCCCCCCCCCCCCCGAAAAAAAACGTGTGATATATTATTATTTTCCAATTTAAAGGGTGATGGTGAAAATGAAGAACCTTCTCAACGGCAACACATGGATGTGGGAACGCGGAAAGTTCATGAACAGACGATATCTGATGCAGGTAATATAAATTTTTATTGATTAGATGAATAAATGGTTTAAAATGTGTAATCTTTTGTAAACGATTGATCCGGAACGGTGAAGAGTAATGCATATGATATTAAGTATATGTTATCAAAGCTGGGTTATCGCCCTTTGACCATCTTATTTTGCTTATTTCACAAGGACATATCCCAAAAGTTTATTGTTGTTTACTCTACTAACTTAATTTTGAAGTAGCTTTTACTATATATTTCAGCGTCTTATTATTTTGGACATGAACCAAAAGTTCACAGCCGTTTACCCTTATTTTGTGTAAAGCTATTTCTATACATTTCAACGTTTATTCTCCTAAGATATGCACCAAAATTGGGGAATATATTTCATTAGTTTTGATTTGTTGAGCTCTATATGATTGAATATGTTAGAATTCATCGTTTTCTGTTAAAGGACATGTACAAAAAGTTCATTGCCTGTTAACTCTTATTTTAGAATAGCTGATTCTTTAAAAGCTTCAATGTTTCTTGCATAGGACATGTACCAAAAGTTCTTGGACGGCGACGAGGACGTCGAGGACATTTCAGAAGAAGAAGATCCGTTTTGGGAACCGACCGAGGACGTTTTGATCGGTACAGGCGCCATCTTCCTGCAGTCACTGGCCTATGCACTCGATTTCGATGATAATATCACCATATCGGATTATAAGGTAAGAGCCGTTTATAAAGAAAATAAAGGAAAAATGTATATATTTATAAGGTAGAGTGTAAGGTGTATGCATTGGAATATTATTTAACTTGTTAACATGCTGAAATGTAAGGTTCATTTTAGCTCAATAGACAACTAATCTATGGAAATGTGAATGCCTATCAGTTCTTAAAACTGAAGCCCAGTTAACATATGTATTGACTTCTCCGTTAAGTAAATAAAGAATAATCATTTTCTGGCAAAAAGAATTACCGTATGTGCTTTTAGGATATGTATTTTCGCAGCCATATCTAGAGGGCTTTTGAAATATAAAATGATTACATGTATTTATTGAGCTTCTTACACTACATGTATATTCACTTTCAGGGTACAGAGGAAGGCTCGCTTAGCGTGCGCATCGTTCCATTTGAAAACGGCAAACCACGAAATGAGGATGACTTTATCGAGGACCCCTCAGAACTGCTCGGCAAACCATACCAAGTGCAGGTAATTCAAAGATCAGTACATTGCATGTAATTATATTGTGCGTTTTGTGCTTGAAAAAAAAAGAAGTTTCATTTCACAAAATCAACAAGACTAATTTCTAGATGCGAAGGTACAGACTTAGAAGGGGGCACCCCTCCCCGTGTTCGCTCCCATATGTTATTCCAGAAAAAAAAATGGCGCCAACGCAATGTTATCAATCAATTATGAAATCATGAAAATATATGGATATTATAAAATATCTGCTTAAATAGAAGGCAAGACCAACCCTTTTATGCATAATATGCCTTTCTCCCAGATCAAGGTAGACTGCGCCGAAATCAACAAAGCGCGCTTCTCCAAAGGGGTCAAGGTCGCCTATAGAGTTTACAAGGACGAAGAGTACACGACAACGTCGCTCGTGAGCGGAACACTGTCTCCTAAATTCAATCATACGAAAGTATTCACGTTTGATAAGATCGGCGAGGATGAGTTGGAATTCTTCAATACAGGTTGGTTGTGACAAAGAGTCGGTGTTTTGATCGTTCAAGTTGAAAAAAAAATGTTTTCTTAAACTGTATATTTTGTCTATCATAAAGATTGCATTTTTATGAGGACTATGAATAAATTGATAAAATGAGCACAGACTATATAAAATATCTTTTCTTTTTTCAAAGACATTTTATCTACAGCTGATTATATTTCTTGAGAATGGATAGAAAATAATACGTGAATAAAAAAGAGTTGGATTTACCAGCAATATGTTTTGTATTTCACAATTTCAGGTTGTATCACATTCATGGTTTATGGCGTACAAGATGATGCGAGCACCAATAACAAACTAAAGAAGCTGACAACAAGGGTTTGTAGATTAAACTGCAGTTACACTGTTCTCAGTTTTTTTTTTTCAAGTTACATGTATTTGGAAACACTGTGTCTATAATATGTTATTCAAATTTTGGTCATATCTTGATTTTTAAAATTATCGACATGTGCTTTCGTATTTTCTTTAACTTTAACTTTAACATAGAACAATAGAACTTAGAACGATAGCCGATTATTCATATCGATTTTTACTGGAAGATAAATCAACCACTTTTCACTGCTCGTTCCATTTTTGTCTCTTCAAAACTCTTAACCCGGATAGGCCTTCATTGAATAAAGCAATATAATGGAATATTCTCGTTGTATATTCACGATTCTTAACGTATTTATCATATAGGAACTGCGTCAAATGGATCACATCCAGCAGCCGAACGAGGAACGAAGGAAGTCAGTTTTCCAAATAATGGATTCTCCCCACGACAACGAGATTGCGCACTTGAAATCAGAACTCACGCTCATGCAGCGCAAACACGATCGACTCGCTCAAAAGGAAAAACGATTACAGGTTTGTGGCTGATAGGTCTATTAATTCATTTGCTATTTACCCATTCGTTACCCAGGTTCTCTACTACATCCTCGTTTAAAGAGTCTGAAGACGCATGGATTGGATGTTTTTCATGCTGTACACTGATCATATAAACATGTTATTGAGTTTCTTATATCGATCGTCGATGCATGATTCAAAATAGACCGTTATCTATATACTATATTGCTAGGATTTCTCGAGATATAACTTTAATTTTATAAAGTGCTGAATTCATATGGACATTACCATAAGTTTAAAATTAACCTTATTAATCATTTCACCCATCAGGAGTTGTGTCGTGAATGGAGCAGCAAAGAAGATGCCGATAAACAGTTTGAGCCTTTCTTCCGGGCGGTGACTGCAGTGGCTAACAGCACGGGCACCAAGCTCAAGACTCGCGTACAGATTCTCAATAAGGTAGGGCAGTGGCGTGCTGTGGTGAGGAGGGGTGGGGGATGGGTGTTGTGTTATAAAAAGGGAATGACTTTTCAGCTTTTTTTCGCTTGAAATTATTATTTTAAAATATTCGAAAAATGCCTTAAGTTTTTATCTACCGGGTTATGGCATCGGCGGGTGATGGTGGGATGGTGAGTTGAAGGTTTCAAGATAAAGGCGAGATGTGTTCCAAAAGGCTGTTTTTCACATTAATGTGGTAAGTTGTCGTGATGTTTGGACTCAACATCTACCCCTCCCCTTTCAATCGCATGATTGCACATTCGCTTTTTTAGACGAGATATGGGCTTCGATTCCCGTCGCATGCACTTCATGAGCAACTTTTAAAATAGAGTTATGGAGTTCGAGTCTAGCTGTGACCAGCCGCTGGTTTGTTACACATTTAACTTGGTGCTTGATTTTCAGTTTAGTACGCAACGGAGCTGCGGTCAATTGTTTCTATGATTTATGAAATGTGTGCATGAACAGAATATATTTACCGTGTGGTATATTTTAGATATAACAAACCAGCTTCGAAATCTCTAGAGGGTCGCCCGCTTATCACTTTTGTCGCGATTAAGTTATTTTCTAACTTTCATATTTGAGATTCCGATGGTCAAATTTTGTTTTTGTTTTGATTTCATCGCATCTTTAATAATTGCTTATTAATTTTCAAAGGACATTTGCATTTAACACTGGCTTGAAGCATTTTACATTTGTTAATTTTAAGCTTATGTAAGGACCTTATAAGAACTAGTCAACTTCACGGGTTTAGCAATGAATAATGTTTCATAACAGCTTTATTTTAATTTTTCGTACAATGCTTGTTTTATTGATAAGTGTGGATTTTTTAATGGTGACCCGCACATTTTAGTTTTAAGTCTTTGGTTTATAAAAATGTAATTTGGTGTGAATAAAATGTTGTGATAACTGGTATTTATAATGGATATTTTTATGTCAAGTTTTCTGTTTGGGTACATTGTCTTTTTATCACCATGGTTACAGTTTCTTGCTGCACAGCGACGAGCATCTGATGGCAAATCAGTCCCGTATGATCCGGTAAAACATAAACAAGAAACATGTGAAATATTGTGAATAAGGCTAATACTTTACTGTATATAAATCATAAATGCTAATACTATGTTGCATGGTTCTTTGATTAAGCCATTTCTGTTAGTGAACGTTTTAGGGGAGATTACTCTAGGATAACTAGAATTTAGTCAAACCTATATGCTTTTGGCTTTGGGAAAGTTATATTTTGTTCATAAGTTGCCTTATTTTCATCGATTGACCTTTTTCAAATAATTTTAATATGATGGTCTTCTGTTTTAATTTTCTTTCTTCATAGCTAAATAGTTCTAAAATAATCTGTGATTTATCTCTGATGAACAATTATTATCTAGTGCATTTTGGTGTCATCTTGAATAGCTATAAAATAATTTTATTCTATATTTCGGGGTCATCTTTGATGACCAAAAACAGCGCTTAGTTTTAGGTACATTGTGTATTTGTGAAAAAAGTCTCCATTTTTTGTTGAACTTTGCCATCATCTTGTCAAACTTTATTAAATTATGGAAATCTTACAACATAGGCAGTATAGATTTTCCCATATCTGTTTTTCATTTCTTCTTTTTTAATCAAAAGACAAATTGTATATACATTATAGCCAAAGAAAGTTGGTATGTATACGTTGTACAACCTCAAACAAAATAAGTTAAAAATCAATTTCGTAAACGTTCTATCTCCACATTCAAGCATGTTTTTTTTTGCCTCGTTATTTTTTTTGCAGGGCGCTTTGCTTCTCGTCGTAATAGTTTTCTATGATTTTTTTTTCGGTTCACGTCAAGTGCGTAAATCCTCTAAATAATCGAAGTGTTGACAAGAGTTTAGAATGAATTAATTTTACGTTTCAGTATTTTGAAATTACCCGAATAGGGATGATTGCCATTTTGGGATGAGAAAAGAGTGTTTTCTTGCACCTAATATAATTTTGGTTAAGGTTTTTGGTCACATTTGCAGATTTATGAAGAAGATGAAAATGGTGTGGAGGCAACTGAATACACATATCAGAATGGACATAACCATCATTCTCATATAGGCAATGTACATAGCAATTATTATTTCAAAGTGTCGAAAGAAAGAACATTAAATCATAACTTAATCTGTGATTACCATTCAAAAAAGAAATACTCCCGGTTCTGAAAATTCAAATAAGTACCAGTCATAAAAGCAAAACCACCTTTCCCCCAAAAAATATGATCTCACAAAATTATATGACGGTTTTTAAGCTTATCAAGTTTAACTTTAGTCTAAACGGTTTCTGTTTTCTAAAAAAAAATAATTAGATTTAGATATTATTTCAAAATTCATTACATCCATTATAAAGGACATACATGTATATCATAGCAATAAACGCAGGATTTGGTCCCGCCAAATGCCCTATTCATAAGAGTACACAGTTTGATTAATGTTGTATAAAGTTTGATTTTTCATAATGCAAGTGATTGATTATGTAGTTTGACTTTTAGCCTCTAATGACTAAGTATGGCAGTAATTTTACACATTTATAGAATTAAAATTGATGAGCAAAACGTTGTTTCTCTTATCAAGATTATAAAAGTAGATAACAATCACCTTTTGGAGTTCTAACAATTTGATAAAGTTCTAATTTTCATGATTTAGCTGACATTGATTGAATTTAGATTTTTCATTGCTGCTTTACTAATGTGTCGTTTTATGTTTCTTTTCCTTTTTCGCGCGCTCGCGTCTTGTGATGTATTACGGTAACACAATTGACGTCATGTTACGTCATACACATATGCACACACCCAATCAGGGCCGTGATGATGATACTTTGAGTGTATATGTTTTCGGAGAAGAGGAAGAAGGCTTATATCAAGAAGCTTTGAACAATAATGGCTACATTGGCCACACGCATTTACAGAAGCATTATGGTCGACGAGAGATCGAGAAAGTAAGAGTCTTCACCATCGCAATGTTTACTTATCTGCACACTGCTGTTCTGCATGTCGACTAGTTTCAATGTTGTGTGATAATTTATGTTCAGTTGTAGTTTTAGTTTATGTTTCTTGCACCTACATGAGAGCTGGTCATGCAGATATGAAGAAGCGTGAAAAGGAAAGAAGTGAAAAGCTTTTCTTTGAAAATGTGGCAAAAGTTTAACTAGTCCACCGCTGCGCGAGGCCGGACACTATAGAGTCTGTACCCATATTCTCCACTCTCCTTAACCTTAACCTTACCCTTACAATGAATTAAAAAGGGTGTGGAAAAGCGTTGATTTAAGGTTAAGGTGGAGAATATGGGTCGTGAATTATCACGGTACGGATGCTTGCTCGATTTACATCCAATCTTCGAAGCTTCGAAAATCCTTGTGACCAGAAAGCGGATTCGATTTTTTTTTGGCGATCAGCGCTCATATTTCAGTTGCATAGCCCTATATTTTTTGTTGGTTGTGGCTACGCGTTCGAATTAGTTTTGAGGACTCAATATATAGACAGTCCCTTAATCCATTAGACTAGGGTTCATTTTCACTTGTCAGTCCAATGGTGCAGTCGTTGTGATTAACAATTGGATATATTGAAATTTAAAACAAGTGTTTTCAATATCAAATTAAGTAATTCTGTTTTTTTTTGCAAGTTATATTGCATGACAACTAATTTTGTTGATTAACTTGATTTACCACCAACTCTTATCACCTATATGACTCAAACAAAGAGGTTTAAGGCAATTATTTTATGTGAACCCTCTCCGTAAATAAATTAGATTTACATAGTTTCTAAGTTATATTACATACCTTCCAGTTTGTAGAACATTCGTGTTCTGAGTAGACACCTCTCTAGCCCTCGATCTATACTGAAGAACATTGCGTTTTTAGCCCCCAGCCAACCAATTTGGCTGAGGGCTATTGCTATCCCCATTCCGTCCGTCCGTCCGTCCTTCTGTCCGTCTGTTAACATTCGAGGTGCAGTAGCTTGTCCGCGGCATTTTTATATGAAGCCTTTGTCATATGGTTCTGAAACTTCACACAGTGAAAGAATATATATTGCAGATGTGCAACGTCGAGGTTTCAGTTTAATCGACCAAAAATTGTCGAAATTATGGGGGTCTGAACGTACACGAATTTGAGATATTTCGGGATATTTATACAACACTTTGTCCGCGACACTTTGGTATGAAGCCTTTGTCCTAGGGTTCTGAAACTTCATACAGTGACAGAATACATATTGCAGATGTGCAACGTCGAGATGTCAGTTTGATCGACCAAAAATCGTCGAAATTACGGGGGTTTGAACTTAGACGAATTTGGAATATTTTGGGATATTTATACAGCACTTTGTCCGCGACATTTTGGTATGAAGCCTCTGTCCTAGGGTTCTGAAACTTCATACAGTGAAAGAATATATATTGCAGATGTACAACGTCGAAGTTTCAGTTTGATCAACAAAAAATGATGAAATTACGGGGGTCTGACTTTAGATAATTTGAGATATTTTTGGATATTTTCACAGCACAGAAGGATTACGCGAATATCGTGATAAAAAATGTTTTGAATAGGCTGGGGGCTTTGCATCTCTGATGCCTATGTTTGGCTTATCTGATATTTCTGAAATATCATCAGTAACTTGACGAGGATTTCCAATTTTTATTTTAACAGATTTGTTTTTGTTTGATCAAATGCCGTTTCATCGAATACTCTAGTGAATATGAATGGTTACCGGTTACCCATTGAAAATCTTGGTCGTAAAGATATCGATGATTCTTAAACGATTTCTCAGTCCAGCAAAGCAATTTGGTCAGCTTAAATTAAAAGATTGCATTTTTTAGGCGTATTGTTTCCTTCATTTTCTTTTCTTTTTGTTTTTAAGTGAAACATTTATGTTCTGGGTGTGTTTCTTTTTTCACAACTTCACAACTTTACGTTGAATTTACATATTCAATCTTTCGGTTATCTAGATTCATCACATTAAAATAAATATAAACATATACTGTTTCGTATTAAATTTGCACAGTGAACAATGTTTAAGCTTATCTACATATATTAAACTTGATGTTGTAACTGCACAGTTTAAATTTAAGTGTTAAATTTTGATAAGCCCAGGGTTTTACTTAAGTTAATTTAATACAATCTTGTCGCAGAGCCACTCATTTATTTGAGTAAGATATCGGTGCATTATTTCATTTTGTTTAATTGTTTTGTATAACACCAATTTTGGTTATGCTATATATATTTATCTAAAATCTTTGAATAAAAAATCTTACTTTTCAGCAAACGAATCTCAAAATACTCCACATCAGTTTAAACGGTTCCGTGCAACAAGGCTTAATGTATTAATTGGTTACTGTGTATGGCATAGAGTCACTTTATAGTGTTCTTTAGCTTTGTCTTTTTTGACGAACCTAGAAGGGCTGGAAGGTTTTGTAACGGCGCTATATATATATGCGTCTATTCTTAATATTGTTCCACTCAAATGTGCATCTTGTATCTGAAACGACTGGTCTGATGCCTGGTCTGTACTCTCCGTCAGTATCCGAATATTGAGGATGCGCAACGATTCATCTGCGATTCCATTATATGTATATGTATATTTATGTATATGTATATATATATTTTTGTTTTGGGATATGGACTTTTTGGTTCTGAGTCACCCTCGAAAGGCATTTATCGATGCCAATGATAGCATAATGTGAAGTGTCCGATTATTTTAATACGGTGTAGCAGTCATGTGGAAGCTGTATATCGGATACTTATACCTCATTTTTTAACAGGAGCAGAAAACATAAAATTATGTTATGAAATAAATAAAGCAGCTATCGATAAAGTATATACGCCCTGAAAGATCGAGACACAAAAACTCCGGATCCAATCTAAACCATATTTGTATTATATTGTGAATTGTCATAAATTTCGAGATACATTATGCCTATGTTGGAATATATGCCTTAACCAAAGCATGAAATTTTGACTGCAGTCTGAAACTTACCATATTGTGTACCGGTATATACTTTATTGGTGGTGTCGAAAAACGGAAAATAAGAACATTTCATGCATACTTTGATATTATATATTGTTATCTTGGAACTATTTGTTTCAACAGTTGCTGGCTATGCAGAGGTTGCAATCATCACAAAATCTCAACGGTGCCGACGCCGGTGCGAAGAAGCAAGCCGGAGGTAAAGACAAGGGCCGAGTGGCGCAGCTGAAACCTGGCGGCGAAAAAGTGGAGCGGGAAGGAAGCAAAGCATGTGTGATACAATAATGGAACTGTTTAAGAAAATGCGATTTCGGTTGCGGATGTAAAATTACAAACGAATGTCGTTAATTCGATTTTGTTCGGCTTGGTGAAACAACTTCTGAGTTAAGTGACTCAGCGTATTTACATAACCCTATCCGTACTAATCTTTATCACTAGACGTGTGATGGGAATACTTTGGCATTTTAATGAAAAAAAAAGTAAATTGAAAAAAAAACATATATCTATGTTTTCGGTAGTATAAATCTACGCTTTATTTCAAAACAACAAAAACTGTGATATTTGTTTAAAATGGGTTTATATTTCGTGCATCAACCATGTATCACTTTTTACGCGAATAACGGAAGCATTACTAGGTGAATGAGAAACATCGTATGACAAAACTTTTTGCAATTTGTATAATTTTAGTGATAGGGTATATTGAAAGGATTGTAATATGTTTTAAAATAATGACAATATTACTTTGTTATTTTAATTGACAGTCATATATTTTAAGGATTTGACAGCTACTTTGATTTTTAGATAATCAAATAAGTGCACCTTTACTAACATTAACCGAAATCTGCTGCTTCATGTCTTTGATACATGTGATGATAACTCACTGTGATACAAATTCATTATTATTATTTATATTCGTTGTTTTCTTTCTAACAACTTGGTATGTATAAATGTACATCAACTTTATATAATGTGATTTTTTTTCGATATATTTTTATATATATTTAGATAATTACAAAATGTGATATTATTGTTCAGGTGACAATTATGTTGGTATTCAATTTTTCTAAGCCATAAATATATTTTTTACAGAACTTTATAGTATACTTAAATTATACTAGCAAAGCTATACTATGTTTTCGACAGGTTGATTTCATACTATTGTCAGAGTAACCATAGGAAAGTAAACTTTAAATCGATGTTAAGCTGTTTGATATTACTTAAAGCATATTTAGGCGTCCTTTTAACGATGCAATAATGAGTAGTGATTTGCTACCACCCTTCTGCTGAATTTAAAACTCCGATGTCTTGCCTAATCTAGTCACATGTTGCCTTCTTTTAGATTTTTTAAATGGGATTATCATAATATATAATTGGTTGTCTGGTTTTATCCCCTGACAAAAAACAAATAACGGAAGTTGTAGAATAGCAAGTGGAGATTCTACGATATTATGTTTTCTTAAAAAAATTACGGGCAATTTCTGCAAATACTCGAGCTTAAGTCATATATGTTTTGAATGCATTTGAGTGATTGTTGTGCGCTTTTTAAGTTATTGCAAAATATATATTTAGTTTTTACATTGAATATGCAAACGGAATTTCTTATATGCCAAAATTATAGCAATATTTTATCATTGACCTTTTAATGAATTTAGCGAAACGATTCACAGATGGGGATTTGAAAATTTATGAATGTGAATCTCAAAGCTGAATATACTCATTTTGAATATTTACTATTTTA
The DNA here is from genome assembly GCA_001703475.1 of Hydroides elegans. Taxonomy (NCBI): domain Eukaryota; kingdom Metazoa; phylum Annelida; class Polychaeta; order Sabellida; family Serpulidae; genus Hydroides; species Hydroides elegans. The sequence goes on along the minus strand of LQRL01136438.1, from coordinate 13,938 downwards.
TATTATTTAGATTAAATAGCTTCAAACACATATTTTTTTCCTTTGATTGTGTTTTATTGTGTGACGTTAAACGGTTATGACTATATTTGCACTCAATTGCTGTTACATGCACTTTGATCTCACTGATATTATTGATTCTTCAAATTGGAGGGCATATTTTTTTTTTCACTGCAGCTAATATTTCATTTTGTATATATGTATATGTGTAAAACAAATATCATATTATTTTTACATTTGCATGATTGCTTCATTGATGTTTGTTATGTTGATTTCTAAATAAAATGTATTTGGACAAATATGGATTTTTCATTTGAATCAGCAGTGACAACAAGTATATCAGTTTCTACAGACACAAACATTTAATACCATTTTAACCGAATCAGACAAGCTAATTGGCATTTAGCCGTTATCATGCAATTAATGTTAACCTGTTGATAAATTGATAAAATGAGAGTTAAATCAGGCGAGATAATTAATTCTAAAAGGCACAACATAAAATGTTAGATTGGAATAATGGAATTGTGTTTTTAAGGTTTATTTTATATTTAAGAACCATGCGTGTACACAAACTCGGCCAGCTTTTATTAGAAACCACCCCATTTATTCAATAAATCTTCAGTAATTCGATAATTTTATAGATTTAATAACAACTTCGATATATACACCGCATTTTTCTTAAGCATCTGATAACATGAACAATCTTCTTAAAAGCTAGATTCTGGTAAAGAGTATATAATTCCTCACACGATGAAGTTAGTATGCACACCATGAAACTCCTCCGCTTTTCCAGTTCTGATTTCTTTAAGATGGGCATTTAATCATGTGCACTAACCGTAATACATTTAGTTATATATGGGTGACACTGCTGGATGAATTACATAATAACAAATTGTCTAAGTATCCACAAATTGCCTATTTTTTCTGCTCGGGTGCTTGTTCTCCAGCCTCGACCTGAGGGGCCTCCAAAGGGATTTCAGTTTCTCTATGTTTCGGGAACATTTCCCATGGGTGATCGTACGTGAATTTACGGAATTCCTGCGCCAATTCAACTGGTTCGTAGACTATGCGCTGCAGCTCATCGTCGTAACGCAGCTAAAATGCGAGAACAAAACGTTTTTGGTTATGGGTTTTTGGTTTTAAGCATATGCCGCAAATTATTTATAAAGATTGACACATGGCTCTCTTAGAAAAGAATTTTTTTATGATACAAAGATACATTTCTGGTTATTACATTTTATGTATCAAGCATATTTTATTAAAAAAAAAACAGATATGCACATAGCTAGAACAGTTTATATGTGTTCATATGTACATAAAACTGTGTATTCATAAAACCGCGAAGAACCATTAAACGTGATTTTCTTGTCAATGTCAGGATCATCATCTGTTTTATAATGGTTTTGTCAAAAGTCAATCACCTCTTTGTAGCCGACAAGTGGGAAGTCCTTCCTGAATGGATGTCCTTCGAACCCATAATCCGTTAGAATACGACGGAGATCAGGATGACCGAGGAAGTACACACCGAACATGTCGTATGCCTGTAAAAATTCAAACAAAAGTATTCCAAAGTTTTTATATTCCATATTTTACTTTAATTAAACTAAAGCATTGAAATAATTGTATTTATTGCATGTAAAGTATGAATAAAGCGCCTTATTTTATGTTTAACATTGAATCGTTAAACTATTCCTAAAGTAGTTTACGATATGACGCTACATTGTTTCTTCTTCGGTTGAACCAATATTAAACTTGATTAGCCATTTCACTTTAAAATGTACGTAATGTGCTTAAATACCGACCAAATCATGATATAACGCATTCTTCACAATATGATACAAGTAAAGAGCAGCTTAAACTCATTCTACACAGTAATGTTATCACATACATAGATAAGTGAAACATTAATCCTACCTCACGCTCCATCCAATTAGCGCCCGAAAAGACTTTGGTGGCCGTCTCGACTGGCGTCACTTCGTCCGTGTAGGTCTTGACGAAGATGCGCGTATTGTAACGCAGTGATAACAACAAGTACACAATCTGCAGAGAAAAGGTTCAGCGATGATTTAACAATAATGTATTAAAACATATAAAAACTGTGTATTATAAAGTCCTACACATAATTTTTGACAGATTTCTGGAAATCCAATCATTACCATGGATCATCCCAGTTGAAAATAATACATACATTTTTTTTCAAATAAAGGCAGATTGCAATTTTTACTCACCTAGGTCGCACGAATTAAATGAAAATGTAAGTTTCATAAGTGCGTTAAAATATATTTTAAATACAGTTACACTGATCTTTCATACAAGCGCGACATAGCGTAAGTTTAAATATCCTGATTTTCATACCTCAAATCTATTTTTCCTTGTAGGCACATCTACGACGGCTATATCAGTGATGTTAGTGTATTGTGCATTATGATGACCTTTTAAAAATTGAAGCGTCGGCACAATTCCATCCGGGGAAATCAAAATCTATAAAATGAATTTATCAAACAATTATCATAAAGCATCTAACATTCGAAAATGGGTTTTGAAATATTCGACAAATCGATACCATATTTAACATACTCGCTTCATTTCGTTTGTTTTTTTTTCTATGCAGCATGTTATTGCCTTGGTTATTAAAATTCAAATCAAATTTACAATGAAATTAATTACATTTGACTCCTAATTTTCAAATATAGATAAATCATAGGGACCAAGCTATACCAACTTCTAAATCGTTTCCATTCGTTACTCGAGCCCTCTGGACAAATTTTGGTAAGATTTCACCGATGTATGCTCCAAATTGCATAAGCTGTTCCTTCTTTGCAGCATCACCAGGCCGAATGGTTGCTAGAAAAGGAAACGTAGGAGATGTTTTAATCTAGAAATATGGCCATTTTCACCACCGATAATTGAGTGGTTTCTGTCAATACTATCAGTATCGAAAGGGACATTCAAATTTATCATATAACTAGAGGCTAAAGGCCTTCAATCCCCCGTGAACATTCAAAAGTTATTTGAAATAGTATAGTCAGCACTGGAAAAAAACATAGGCATCAGAGATGCAAAGCCTCAAACCTTATACAATATAGATTCGTTATCACTTATATCTGTCGATTGAAAATATAAGGTGATATTAATTGTCTTTATCACAACGACTTTACACCAGGTCTTTCTCATTAAGTCTTTCTCAAAACGTCTTTCTCACAACATCTTTCTCACAACGTCTCATAACGTTTTTCCCACAACGTCTTTCTAACAAATTCTTTCTCTCGATGTCTTTCTCACAACGTCTTTCTCAAAACGTCATTCTTATCACGTTTTCACATAACGACCTTTTCACAACCTTTTTCTCGCATAGTTTTTCTCAAAACATTTTTCTCACAATGTTTTTCTCACAACGTCTTTATAACGATGTCATTCTAACAACGTCTTTCTCATAACGTCTTTCCCACAACGTCTTTCTCACAACGTCTTATCACAATGTCATATTTACAACTTCTTTCACACAACGAATTTTTCACAAAGTCTATCTCACAACGTCTTTCTCACCATGTCTTTCTCACAATGTCTTTCTTACAACGTCTTTCACACAATGACTTTCTCACAACATCTTTCCCACAATGTCTTTTTCACAATGTCTTTCCAAACAACTTTTTCTAAAAACGTCTTTCTCACAACGTCTTTCTCACAACGTCTTTCCCAAAACGTCTTTCTCATAACGTTTTACTCACAACTACTTTCCATAATATATTTCCCACAACGTCATTCCCATAACGTCTTTCTCACAACGTCTTTCTCAAGAAGTCTTTCTCACAACATCTTTCTCAAATTCTCACCAAGACTTTCTCATTATGTCTTTCTCACAAAGTCTGCCACACAATGTCATTCCACAATGTCTTTCTCATAACGGTTTCCCACTTCTTTTACAACGTCATTCTCACAACGTCTTTCACATAGCGACTTTCTCACAACGTCTTTCTCACAACGTTTTTCTCACAATGTCTTTCTCACAACGTCTTTCTCATAGTCTTTCTAACAACATCTTTCTAAAAATGTCTTTCTCACAACGTCTTTCTCACAACGTCTTTCTTACATCTTTCTCACAACGTCTTTCTCACAACGTCTTTTTCACAATGTATTTCTCATAACGTCTTTCTTACAACTTCCTTCTAACAACGCCTTTCTCACAACGTCTTTCTCACAACGTCTCTCTCCGTTGTTTCAACCATTACTTTATCTTTCAAACTCGACGAGCTTGATTCCTTCAATAAGTGCTGTCATTTCGAATATTTGTGATCGATCGACATGAAACCCTGACGAGGCACAACTTCAATATGTGGCAGTTATGTATATTAGAGCTCTAGCTTAATTCATCCACAGCTTCTTCCAACATTAAAAAAAAGTTCGAAGAAAAAGCAATTGACGGATCGACATGAAACCTTGATGAGATTGAATTCTTGTTCGGCAACCAGCAAAGACAGGGCATAGTAACAATACACACATATTAAATTGATTATATCTTAAATATCACTCACATTTCGCCAACTGAATATGAAATGCCCGCCATTTTTCAAAGGCTCCGGAATCGACAATTTCTGACCGATCGAGATGAAACCTTGACGAGGCGCGACTTCAGACTTTGGTTTGAACATGTCTAGAATTTTATAGCTCTAATTCATTTCCTTCATACAAAACTCGCGTGCACAAAGCGCAACATCTAAAAAAAAAGTTGTTGAAATAGACAGTTTTTAAAGTGCTCTATAATCGACAATTTTCAATCGATCGAGATGAAACCTCGACGAGGCACGACTTCAGATATTGGTTTATACATTCATAAAATTTCATAGCTCTAACTTATTTCCTTCATACAAAACTCGCATGCACAAAGTGTCTAGAATCTGAAAAAAATGTTGTAAAAATCGACAGTTTTTAAAGTGCTCCAGAATCGACAATTTTCAACCGATTGAGATAAAACTTTGACGAGGCACGACTTCAGACCTTGGTTTATACGTGTATAGAATTTGAAAGCTCTAGCTCAATCCCTTCATATCAAACTCGCGTGCACAAACTACCCCATGTGAAGGGGGACGGACGGACAGACGGACAGACGGACACGCTCAACCCAATTCCGGGGGATAACTAAGATTCTACGACCCTCCGGTCAAAAGAAGTAGCCAATACAATAAGGCGGTGATAGCCAGACACATCAACTCTTTTAGGCCGGGGCCTAATAATTATTATTAAGTTCTAAAGCCTAAGAAAAAAGGAAACAATGAGAAATAATACTATAAACCTTTGTCGGAGCCCTAAACACCGTTGATAGCAAACGTCTATGCCTTCAAAACCATAAATGGCATTTCCAATATTCGTCAAAAGATTTGAACTTTGAGTAGTAACCATATATACACTTACTTGTCGTCGTCGTTGACAGGTCACCGCTACCGCTGCTTTGACACCTTTTGGATGAATGTATCACAGGCACCCTCACTGAAAATGAATATTATATCAAAATGAACTTATTGGGGCGATGAGAAATGTTTTAACCATGCGAATGCACATTTGCTGCTATTTTGAAAGTTAAATCTAGTGATTATTAAGAGAAAAGTTCATGTGCGTTACCCAGAAAGATTTTTTTTTTCACGATCGTCCGAAAAAAGCATAGCTCCCAGACTGGGCCTTTGCCTCGTGTTTCTTGTATGCCGTAAAGTGCTGGCAGACTGGCAGGCGAGTCACACTATAGAGCACAAACCATAGGCATGATCAGAGATACAACGCCCCCCGTCAATGATATATTTACTCTTCATCACGATTCTATTTCAATTTCATTTAGCAAAGGCAAAATTGGTTGTATTACTCCACAATGTCGTCTTCATAACGTCGCTTTCACAACGTCAGCATCATAATGTGGGTCTCAAGACATTTCCTTTCTCACAATAGTTAGGACAAGAGCGCAATCATTCTCTATATGATATGTTCAGACCCCCTTATTTTATTCATTTTATCGATTAAATTATAACCTGGAAGTTGTACATCGGCAGTATTCTGACATTATGTATGAAATTTCATACATCCAACAAAAAAGCATACACAACCAAGCACGGCGGACAAAGTTACCCGACATTGTCAGACTAGACCCTTGTCATTTCTACATTATTTGGTCGATCAAGCTAAAACGTCGACGTTGCGCATCCAAAATTATATATAATAAATCACTGAGATATGGAACAACGGCCACTCACTAAAATGGCGAGGATCAACTTGAACAAGTGAAGTTGAACAGCCTCAGAGGGACGGGACGGGGAAAAGAATAAGGTTGGCTGAGGGGTAAATAATGGGTGCGTTTCTTTTTGTTCAGAAGTTTAAGAAGTTTAAGAAGTTTAAGAAACT
>LQRL01136437.1:5422-30847 GCA_001703475.1 Hydroides elegans | reverse complement strand
CAGGGGGAACGACAGAATGAACGACAGTACTGGACCAGACTGGTCCAGTACTGTCGTTTATCCCCTACTCAAATGAGACAAAAACGGGATCCGGAATAAGAATATCAGTTCTCAGTTCTCGAAAAAGCGATGTTGACATTTGCATGATTACAGTTCGAAAAACAGAAAACAATAATTGAGCTGCTCAACTATAAAAGCAAGGGGTGCTTTTAGGTCAGGAGTCTTTTAATTGGTTTACGATCAAATAAATCGATCAGCGTCTAACCTATTTTCAAGATGCGGTCTCTGTGAATAAAAATTCCGATTGAGTATCTTAAAATATTCTGACTTTCGGAGTAACTTCAAAATTATTTGAGTTATATTTAAGCCCTAGCTGTGCTCTTGTCGATTTCACTTCATATTTGAAACACGTACTACGTACCGGTAAACATCACTGATTAAAGCAGTTGTAGTTCATGGGATGAGATGTTACTCAAAAGCAAAATCACACATCTAAAATAAATATTATTGTCCATTCAATTATGGTGCAGGAGAAAATAATGGTTGCTTAAGTGTTGATACAATGTTTATGTGCTGATAAATGTTACAAGATTGGTGCCAAAATCCCTTTCTTTTCGGTATCATGAATTGACTTAATTGGAAATCTTAGAATATATTTATCACTACAAATTATGATAGTCCTGGTATGAATATCATGTATTTTTATTTTCAACATTTTTGCAACTCTTTTTATGTATACTTTTCTTCTTCATAGGAATCAATTTCCATGGGAAACTATCAATAGCATTATTTTAAGTCAATTTATCCATTTATTGTGCATATTCCTGTATCTTTAAGCAGCTAAACACGCCGTTTTTCGTGCCTTATTAAACATATAATCGAAATCATGATTAAGTATCATGAAATCTTAAAACACTATATTAATTTTTTATACATTTCTTATGCAAACATATGTTCGAATGAATAATTTAATTGCAATTAAGATTTAATTTTGTACTTATCTTAACTTAGCTCATTAGTATCTCAATTAAGACAATGAACTTTTTCAGTTAAAACACGCAATCGATATGTAGACCACATTCCACGTTTTATAAGGAGCGAAGGATATCTTCTTTATTTGCACAAATTTAACGCGAGTTAGAATATGGTTTCAATCTTCTCTAATTTAGGTAGGTTTTTGCTAGAGGAATCCTAAATTCATAATGGCAATCAACCATCACCTAAGAATGTAGAGGTCTTCAGCCTTAAAGAGATTTCTCAGCAACGACTTGTTGATTGAGCGTCAGACCCCTGGACCAATGTACCGGAAAGTAGAAAGAAGTTAATTGTTGTCTCTGGCAATTTGAAAAGTGAGTTTAGTGGCTGTGGACTAGTTTTCACAAAATATTGCTAGTTTATAATCTACGGGCGGTAAGACGTAATTGAACGGGTTGGGAACACGTAATTGATTTGGGAACACACAATTGACCGGGTTGGGAACATACAATTGACCGGGAACACACAATTGACCGGGTTGGAAACAAACAATTGATCCGGAACACATAATTGACCGGGTTGGGAACATATAATTGACTGAAATAGGCGGGAATACGTTATTGACCCGGAACACACGTGGCAATACATTTAAATGTTAATATCCCAGCTAGTTCTGCTTCGCAGGTAGAGGCTATCCATCGAGAACAAAGGGGCATGATTATGATTTATAAATTTCGAGGCAACCGATATTCACCTTTGGAAATTGTTCGATGTTTACTTCATGAATGAGTAAGCATGTTTATCGTTTATTTGAAATTCATTGAAAACAGTTTTTGTTCTAACCCTAATAAATAAACAACCTGTCTTCTCCATATGTTTTAGATTAACTTGTTTATTGTCAACTTTATTGTTTATAGGCATTGAAACAATATCTCATTGCAATCAAACTAAAAACAATATGATTTCATTGTATTGGGTGCTTAATGATATCTATCATTTTAAATTGATAGTTCAACTAAGTTTTACTGTGTAGCGTTTCTATGATTACATCAAAAACAAGGCCGACATTTTCTACCTATTCCTTAACTTACTAGTTTTTCCTAATTTTTCTTTCGCCGAAGTTATTTCTATCATCTAATGCCATGCGACGTATGTAATAAAACAATTCCGTTTAACGTCTGCCTAACGACGTTTTCAAAAATAGGAATATGATCACATGACAAGATTCATCATGTTGCGACTTAAAATTACCATTGCGTCTACCTATAGACTCTACCTGATGCATACTGAAATAAAGAGCAAAAGATCTGAAATTGCAACAAAATATATTTGATTCAATCACCTTCGTCCAGCATCTAGTGTGTTTTACTTAAACATACATATATTGAGTTATCGCAAAATTTAATTTACTGGGCAGACATTGCCGAATATATTTTGATCAATTTCAAACCATTTGTTTTTAAATCTAAATCGCAATCTAAACCTAGAAATGCACCTCGGACAAATAGCCAGCAAACAAGTATTAGCCCGAAAGCCCACAACTCAGTGCGGCCACCAAAGGCGCGAGTGTGTACGGGAGAGCGACTGCCTTAAATCGCCTCCTCAGCTCTCTTATAAAACACACTCTTCCCTTATGGCAGGTTCACTTTAATTACCTCACAGAATACATCACAAACTGCTGTTGTTGCAAAATCACAGAAATATCGGAGGAGGATGATAATAATAAAACGTTAAGAGTATCAAATTTTTGTAAAAAGAAAAGATATGGAATTCATTTGAAATTTAGCGAAAATCAATGTGAACACTGATGAGTATCATTCCAAAATAAGTCTGTAAACGACGCAAAAATAATATTGATATTTGGAAAAAAAGTTGATAATTTTAAACATTATTAGAAAAAAAGTTTGAATTTAAATGCATTTTACTACACTGGAAAATAAGGCGTAAATGTGTGTTAATAAATAACTGTCAGATATTAAAAGGAATTTCAACTGCATGTCTCACATTAGCCATTTAAACACTTTTAAAATCTTTACAGGATATATTACACCCATTAGACAGATACACAATACAGGTATGCGGATATTTCCTAATTTGAATTTATATTGGTTATAAATGAATAGTAAGGATAACACAACATTAAATAAACAATATGACAATGCGAGCAAAATGCAATGAAAATGAATATAAAATATTGCAATTTCATTATCAAAGAATGAATGACATAAACGCAAAGCAATAAGGCATCATGGAAGAAAAGGCCACTCCACCGCTTTTGATGGCATTCGAAATCAACAGTCAAAACGACTCTCCGCTCGGCTACAATATTACGGCTCCCCCGGGATACGACGACCTGTGGGCTCCAAGAAAAGACCTCCAGGGCCGCATTGAAGCGTTTATGACGCAGCCGCATCGCGTCATCATGCTTATTCTCGGTTTCATCGCTATAACAATAAACATTCTCTCCCTATTCGCGCTTTTCCACATTCGCAACCGCTTGAATTCGCACTATCGTCTCATCATTAGTTTATCGATCTCGGATCTCTTGGTTGGAGTCAGCATTCTGCTATATGTCACCAATAAGGTCATTAACCCCATTCCTGTGTATAGCTCGGAGCCATACAACAATGGTTCGGAGCGGTGTACGTTTATATTCCTACGCGCGCTGAATACAACTGCACTGAATATATCATTGTTAAACCTAATGGGCATGAGTATAGACCATTACCTAGCCATCAACAAACCCCTGCACTATCCGAAACTCATGAATCTCCAGCGCGTTCGCCTCATGATCTGCATCCTGTGGGTGGCCGCGTTTCTTTGCGGATACCTCGGCGTCTTCGCGTCTATCTTCTGGTACCACGAACTCAAACACGAGAACAACACTTACTGTCACGTGGCCCTGGATAAGCCATTCCATGAAGAGTTCATCACCATGGGGATAGCGGCCGTGTGTTTATTCGTCATGGTGTTTATATACACGAAGATATACCGCACTGTGTCACAGCGTATGGCGCCTGGAGTTCGGCATCAGGTTAAAAGCGAGGAGCGGCGTAATCGTAGAGCGCTTATAACGACGCTTTTGATTTTGGGATCGTTTGTGTTGTGTTGGATACCCGGATGTTTGTTCCAGATTATTATGATTATCAGCGTGAAAAACACATTTATCGAGCGCGATTTAATCGTGAAACTGGTACAAGCGGATTACTATTTCTTTGATTTGTTACTGTTGAATAGTATTTGTGATCCTATTATATACACTGTAAGGACGTACGAGGTACAGTTGGGATATCGGAGGATGTTTTCTGCTTGCTTTAAGAGACCGTATCTAGACCGGAAGCGCTGTTCAAATACGACGCAATCGTCTCTGCTGAAACCCATTCACACCAAAAGTATTCGCGTCGACACGAAAACGAACGATTATGTGAATTCTACTGCTTTGTAGAGGTAAATCGCGAAACTGGATTATCGTATGGACTGTAGTGTTGTAGACTCTATTCCAGACACCTTATTTAAGATTGATCATGCAATCATGTATGAAAAACCTGTAAATCAAGACATAGACTAAGCGTCTCAATATGGAGAGCCCAAAATGTAGTATGGGTCTACTGGTATGCTTCGAATACTCACTATTTGGGACAATGAATATGCATTTAAGGCATCATACCTTTTTGTGACTTTGCTATAGCACTTCTTGCCAATATGCACGGTTAAAATGATTGATTTCTAGTCGTTATTAATTCATATGTCTCCATTATGTATTATTTAACCTAATGGAATAAATATAATTTGATATCTAAAATCTTTATTTGAATTTTATTTCATTTAGAATGCATCTACATGTTCATATGTATGTCCAGGAATACTATCAACTAAAATTAGCAAAATTATTCATGCTATTATACTGTCAAAAAACCCGATAGAAAGGATAGAAGATGTATAATATGCCTATATATAAATACAGTCACCTAAGGTTGTTACTATTAATTGTCAAAGCAAAAACGATAAACACATAAACCATGAACGATATACCCCCAACGCATAATGATATGAACGCAGAAGTAAAGACGCTAATGAGAATAAGAAGTCTGGAGCGTACGCCACATGATCAATATTGCATAGCTTTTTTTCTAAAGAAGAAATCAGTCTAAAGCCGCATTCACCCGAAACAGGACAAAAAGGCTCAGAGCTGGCTTGTTATCTATTTTATACCATTTTCACTCGACATTTAGAGCGCATAATACAAACAAATTATGCGCTTTAAACCTCAATTAAAAATTAATGGTATAAAATACATAACAAACCAGATGTATGCTTTTTATGGCCTGTTTTGGGTTAACACCAAAAACATCGTCTAGTCTTTTTGTGTAGCCTAAGCACCTTTTTCAACATACCATACACCAAGGGATAATAAACGCAATGAGTACCGCCCATATATTATTCCTTGTTATCTCCATTCTTCAGATAAGAGGTAAAGCTGTTTAAGTGGTAGCAGCTTCATAAATTCTCTACGTTAAGGGAAAGTCATAAACACTTCAAGAAAACGTTTAACATAATAAAAAAAATCAGTTATCTAAGAACCACTGCTAAAAATTCTTAATTGCAAAGATACAGTTAAACAAGTTCAAAAGCTATTAAGAATAATTTATTCGACTTTATAAAGGGATGCTTCTACTATTCTTTAATTAACCGATTTACTTACAACACCCCTTTTATTCAGTCATGGCTTATATTTCAAATGTTTAATCTTAGTAGATGAAAATGCACAAAGATGTGAAAGTGGATTTCCTCTGGAGCGCCTGGCAAAACTGGGACCGACTGGTATTTTCAGTGATTCTAAATTTTGCAAACGAACTTCAATTTAAACGTAACATATTAGAACATGAATCGCTGTCGCCCCGCGTCGCTCCTTGTGTGGCCAGACCCTTACCAAATTTGTATGTATGCATAAGAGTAAAATCCTTTCAAAAAAATGAAAAGGTGATAGAAATTCATTAAATTCAAAGCAGGTAACTTTTATGTTTGAACGTTTGAACACACGAGCGCAAGGCTCGCGAAGGGACAATCGAAAAATATTTAGATACTCTAACGGGAAATACAATGTTTTGCCAATTTTATTTGTGGCGTTTCTTTCAAAACCAATAATAGATATAGTAACTATACCTCTTCCTGCTAAAATAAACACATTTTTATCATCAATGATTTGTAGTTAAATGATGTTATGCAGCGAACGCATTTCTAACCATTTACAATGGTATTACACAGCTGCACAGTCAAATTTAACACTGGGTTCGTATTGCATTTTACTCCCTCATTGAGGTAAATGAAGGAATAACTAAATTGCCACGCATATGCATCTAATATTTCAATTGTAAAGCATATTGTAGCGTTCAGTGGGACTTTACGTCTGCGTCTGAGGAATTTAAATTGGTATAAAACATAGCAATCCTTGTGGAATCAATACCGCTAGGTTAACTATGTTTTATACCAATTTAAATTCCGCAGACGCAGACGCAAAGTGCCACTGAAAGCACCATATAAGTTGTTTACTTGTATCTATATCTTGGAAACGGAAAACATAAGATATACAATTTGCCGGTGAAATACAAATAAACAATGCTTGCTCCTCGTATAGATGATAAATCACACCATGTACATCTTCAACGCAATTTGTCATAATTGAGAGCAAACGCTTAAGATGGACCATTTTTTAAAAAATAGAATCTTATAAACGGGAGCTTAATGAGAATTGGCCCACTTTGCTATTGCAGTCATGTATTTATTACAGACATCAGGTGAAATAAATTGTGGGCATTTTTTATCGGATATATCACTGTAAGCTGTAGACATCACATACCCCATTTGGATATCTTATTATTATACCCACAGCTCTCCTTAAAATGATAGCAATATTTATCGTGTGTCTCCTTAAAGTCACTGTACGTTGTATATTTGGGGCGGTACCAAAATTGTAACAAACATGATAATGGAAAGGAAGAAAATTATTTAATAAAATTTAATTACATTTCGATCCAGTGCATGTCTATACACTGTTATGATACGCTATAGAAACGTGACATCGCTTTTCGCTGTCGTTTTTCCCGTCAATCCACTGTAAGGCCGCGTTCACACAAACAAATAAGCTCATAAAAAAGCTCGAAAACTGATAATCTCGAAAGCCACATTTGTATAAAAACATAGCAATTAATCCCTTATGTTCACGCAAAATTTAAGAGATTATTTTTGCATGAACGCGCCTTAACATCATTATCCACATTTTGCTATATTGAAACCAACAATTCAATTCTTATTTGCCGTCGGGATAGGTTCTGAAGTTGCATATACATGCATTTGTTAACTTATATTAAGTTAGTATTTTATAAGAATGTTTACCCTAAGAATTGTTCAGTGCGATGCTGTGGTCAACATAGTTTTTAGGCCAATTTTGCATACATCCCATTTTAAGCAAGTTTTATCAATTTCATAACTATACGACGATAAATCCCCTGGATTAATCTAATGCAATTGATATTTGAAATGAAACAAATTCTGACTTGATCCTAGTAAAAATATGGTTTTAATATTAATAATAAAAACACAATTTCGATATTGCAGGAAACGATTCAGATTCCATGCACGCATAAAAATATTTGCAATTGTGTAGGTGAAACACATTTTGATATCTTGGCAGCAATCGTTATTAATGGTTATGTAATCAAATCTGTCCCACTCAGCAGTAAATCGCCAGTTCCCGTTTTGAGCAAATTACAATCACCCGTATTAAAATTGATTCCTTTGTACATAAACAAGAGCATAGATAAAACATTTCATAAGAATATTACACCTGATAAATTAGTTTTATGATAATCACAACGTTTTTTCAGCACCGACAAAATGACGTCAGCACTGACAAAATGACGTCTACAAACGTTCCTATTATTACGAGACCATCATAATTTCATCGCGTGCAATTTCGCCAAAGCATACATTGCTATCTGGGTTATTACAAATCTCAATATCTAAATTACTTCCGAAGGTTAACATGTCATATAAATATTTTTGAAAATGGCTAGAAATCAGAGCAGTATGAAGGAGAGCGAAATGACAGGTGAACAAAGGAATGGGAGATAAAACAGGGTGGCTTAGCGTAAAATCGGAATTAAAATCAATAATAACAAACCTCGATGAAATAACAGACAAAAAATTCAAAATAACAAGACATGAATTATGCACTTGAAAATGTTCGCTTTTGTATGAGAAAACATAAAATTATGTGATAGCTATTAGGGTATTGCCTTTATTGCGCATGATTACATAAACGGTTTCCATATACACCTGTATATGTGATAGTGTATGGATTCCACAAAAAAACACCTGTATGAAGGTCAAATGAAATGAGAAGCATGAAAATGCAAAAAGGTGTTAATTGATATAATAGTAATTCATGTTTAAAGGGCCCAATTTAAGGGTCAAGATTCGTTTTTGTTTTTGCTTGCCTTTTTTGATTTGGTAGAAACACAACGATTGTATACAAGTTACCCTAGCTCCGTTCTTGGCGCTTTATGACAATATGGATTTTAAATGTTTTTTTTTCCTTTTCGCAGCAACTGATTTTTTTCTTCTAGATTTTGGCGTCAAATAAGACAATTTGTGTATTTACAGCAGAAAGTTCCAATATACAATAATTATCAATAATTAGCAAAAGCCTTTTTCTAGGTCAAGTATATAATATGTTTACTCAAACTATGGTTGAATGGGGCTGCTATGGACCGGGGTGCAAATGCCCATAATACACAAAACAAGCATAGAATATGATATACAGTAAACGCGCTTTATAACTTTGCATGGTGCGGGCGTCCGGGCGTGCGGGCGTGCGCACGATATGATTTTAGCGTGGACAAATCCTGATTTAAGCGTGGAGTGTTTTAAGCGTGCGGGCGTGCGGGCGTGCAGGCGTGCGGGCGTGCGAGCGTGCGGGTGTGGATATACAAACATGATCATGACCAATGTGTATATCATATTTGATAATTAATTGTATAACACATATAGAGAATGTTTTCTTATTACTTAAACAGTATTTTTCTAAACACTTCGCTATTCGGTTGGCCCCATGCACCTTATCATTAACACTGCTTTACGTGTTTCTTAAGTTTTAAAACAATGTAAATGAGCTTTCCCTTATACAGTAAACGCGCTTTATAACTTTGCATCGTGCGGGCGTGCGGGCGTGCGCACGATAGGATTTTAGCGTGGACAAAATGCGATTTAAGCGTGGAGTGATTTGAGCGTGCGGGCGTGCGGGCGTGCGAGCGTGCGAGCGTGCGGGCATGGATAAACAAACATGCTCATGTCGAATGTCTATATTATATTTGAAATCTTATTGTATAACAAATATATAAAGAATACATTCTTGATAATTAGACAATATCTTTCTAATCACCTAGCTATTCGGCCGGCTCCATGTACCTTATCATGACGACTGCTTTAAGTGTGTCTTAAGTTTAAAAAAAAAAAAAACAATTAAATATGAATTTTCATTATAAATGTTTATTTTCAATTCCTTTAACATATTAAATTTATGATGGAAAGACCGATTTTAATGTTTTTACAGCGTTATTCAATATTTGGGTTGCTGCCATTATTATGAGAATATAACGCATTAACTATTTATCCTTTACAAAAAATGATTTTTCATTTACTAGAGTAAAGGTTACTTTTAATATTTTAACTCCTATCATTTAATCATTACAAGGGGTTATTTGACGTACTTGGGGATGTACTTGGGATCAATTTAATCTTAATATGGGAATTAAAATATGTGGTAAAGGTATTGTTTTGGTAGTTGCTCAAGTGATAATGGAGGCATATAGCAGAGTGATGAATGGTTATGCCTTGCATCCTTTATATACACACACATAAGCGTGCGGGCGTGCGAGCGTGCGGGCGTGCAGGCGTGCGGGCGTGCGAGCGTGGACAAAATTGAATTCAAGCGTGGAGTAATAAGCGTGCGGGCGTGGAGTATTTAGCGTGCGGGCGTGGAGTAGCAAAGTTATAAAGCGCGTTTACTGTAAATGTTTATTTTCAATTCCTTGAGCAGATTAAACTTATGATAGATAGGATGCTTTAAATGTTTTACATTGTTATTCAATATTAAGATTGCTGCCAATATTATGACAATATAACGCATTAACTATTTATTATTTAGACAAAATAAATTATTCATTTACTAGAGTAAAGGTAACTCGAAAAGATTTAATGCAAATATTTTAACACTTATAACACTTATAATTATAAAAAAGGGCAATTTAATGCACATTTACTCTTAAACGAATCTGTATAATGAAATGATACTTCGATATTAGATACTTAAATTCTTAGAAATCAAGTTTATGTTAATATGAAAATTAAAATAGGTAGTAAAGGTATTGGTTTAGTGGCTGCTCAAGTGATAATCGAGGTATATAGCAGAATGATGAATTGTTATGCCTTGCATCCTTTATATACACACGCTTAAGCGTGCGGGCGTGCGAGCGTGCGGGCGTGCAGGCGTGCGGGCGTGCGAGCGTGGACAAAAACGAATTTAAGCGTGGAGTAATAAGCGTGCGGGCGTGGAGTGTTAAGCGTGCGGGCGTGGAGTGGCAAAGTTATAAATCGCGTTTACTGTACGTACGGAACCCGGTTGCTTTATAGGAGCAATTATGGAAGGGAGAGCAAGCGATCTTTATTTCAAAATATTAATCTTTGTTCAGATAACATTTTGAACATCTTATCTTATCTTCGTTTTAATTGGATGATTAGTTTATAGACAAATAGTTACTTAAGCATTTAGTAAGTACACTGTTCTGAAACGTTCATATATGTAGGAAAAATACCAATGAATTATCGATGCTATATCACCAAGCTTGTTGCTTTTTATTTTTACGTCAGGTGTCCATCTTTCGTTTTCGTCCTTAATATTATAATAAATGTAGCTCATTAATTGGTAAACGTTAGCTAATTATATAAATTTACGTTTCAATTTATATAACAAACCATCAATCATCATTCTACCACCGGCCAATTTTCTATTTCATTTTTAGCGACTTGCTTTTGCATAGCTACTTGTTGGGTGCCTTCAAAATTGTAAGTCTGGGTCAAAAACAAAACCATGTCTGTCAACTTGCTATAAATCTGATAGCCACTCGAAAACACACATTCCCAGATGCAGAAAAAGGTAGAAGTCTATAGTTCTTGTCCCTTTTTAACGGTACAGCTCATTCCTTTTCTCCTTAAACCTATAAAAATGGATATTTTATTATTTAACGTCAATCCCATAATCACTCATGTATCATAGCCAGTCTACAACAAACATTCGTCAGAAGGAGTGATAAGCCAAAGATGAAAGGTCGGTTTGAAAATGTCTGAGAGTTTACCGAAGGTTTTATACTCATTTTTAATACATTGGGTCAAGAAAAGACGAATAATATAACTATTGCTTAATGATGAAAATGTATCATAAATCAAATAGTGTGTATGTTAAATATTTAATATATATGTGAAACATATTAATCTTGCAGGAAAGCTTCACTTTTATAGATGCATCATAATTCTAACGAGTAATATGAAGTTTGCATGGAACCATATTTTGAAGTGTTTACATATTACTATGTTCATTTTTTCATGTTATTTGTGTCTGTCTCTATTTTGCTTGATATTGGCATTTTCTCTATGCCAGAGCTGGTTTTTGCGCGACGGTCATGCATAATGCATATTATCTGTATACATGAGTATAATCATGATTTGAGCGAAATTGCTTAACGATTAGTTGGATAAATTAACGATAACAAACGTTGTATGATGACGCACGAGTCAATGTTCAGAAAACGCCACAAAAAATAGTTCGCAGCAAAAGGGCACATCAAAATATGATTGGAAGCTGTTGATTAGAATGGCCGAAAGCAGCCTTTTCTTCTTTTGGGTTGGTTTTTATGCGTTCTGTTATGAAACGCATCAGAGCTGCAAGATTTTTAACATGCACTACATGCGAAGAATCACGAACTCTATGGCTTTGATAACATTACGTTTGTTTTTGGTGAACCTAAACAGAATCTCATTTTGGATGGGTAAAGTATCATGTTTCTCTAAAATCCATACATAATCATCACGAAACATTAAATTGCACTTTAAAATGAGAAATTTCATGCTTTATATTAAAAACATTTGACCAACGCTATCAAGTCAACTGCGAGCAGTTGAAAATTGTGAAAATGATATGTTATTGTGTAATGGAACAACTTAAATATGTGTTATGTCACAATCTTTCAAAAAATTGTACTGATGATTTGACTGTGCATATACTGTAGTTGACTATGTGTTCTTCTAAACATTCAGCATACTTACCTTTTGGAAACAGCTAGACTTAGGCCGCGTTCACCCAAACAAAAAACTCGTAAAAAAACTCGAAAACCTATTTTCTTGAAAGTCACATTTGTATAAAAACATAGCAGTTAATCCCCTCTGTTAACGCAACATTTACGAGATTATTTTTGTGTGAACGCGCCTTTACTTGAAAATAAACAATAAACATTATTTTGGAGTATACATAATTTTATTTATTAATATACTTGCTTTGAAGTGTTTTTGTTTTCATTCTTTGCAATTGTTCAATGGTGCGTGTAATTAACTGTGTTTTATGTTTATGTTTTGTTACATGCTTTTATCCAGCCCCACCCTTCTCACAGTCCTTAACAAAGCAGCAATTAACTCAAAAACATAAACACCAAAAACATAAACTTTCTCAATTATTGGCTAGCTGGTACAATCATCGTCCCAGGGTACCTTGTTATGCAGCTTGATAGATAGAGCGTCGAATATCATCGATATAACATTTCATGAAAAAATGTACTGCAAAAATTAGCATTAAATGATATAACATGAGTATATAATACTGGAAGGGAAATGGCAATAACTAATTTCAGCAAATAACGGGGTGTGGATTGTTTGTACTATTTCTAAATTCGTGTTTGTTCAAAATATCTATTAAATAGCGGCGCAGCTAAAATAAAATTTATGTTGTAGCCACAAAGTTATATGACAAATCTAAAATCATGTTAAACTTATCTTATTTACACTTGTACTTTTTGAAGAAAAACAAAACGAAAAAAAAGTTATATATTATTGTGTTCTTTGGCAAATTTAGGTTTTGCATAGCTGCGACTCTGTATATGTCAAATGGGTGATTGCATGTTTCAATATTTATCTAATATTAGTAATTCAATAAATTATAGAGAAATTGTTAATTTGCGAGAACCTTTGTACCAAATATGTTATATCTATAGAGGTCTCGTTCGATATTTCGCCCTGGCAAAACTATATATTTCAATTTAATCATAGCATTTGGGATAGAAAATCACATTGAAAATATGCTTCATTTGTGGGTGTATATCTCTAATATTCATCTTTTATATTATGTGTGCTCAAATGTATAGTGATACATAGTTTTTGAGAAAATTTGATTTTTATTGGAAACATTTGCCGGAATCCATTTTCGAAATTTCGCCACCCCTGAGTTTTTACGTATTTCAACCATCATAGATATGTTTCATCCTATTTTGAACATGGTGATAAGTATTTTTTATAAATTTAAAACACATTATAATCGTTTGGCATGATTCAGATATGCTTTTTCGATGTTTTGGGGAAGGGGTAGGTGGTTACCATAATTGTTTACCTCTTTACAGAAAAATGGGATATTTTAATATAGCTTATATAGATTTACAGGTTCTGTTCTGATTCCAGGCTAGGAACATGCTTATACTTTTATTAGCGTTCGGTTTATTAACTTTTTACGTTAAAATACAAATATATAAACTAATATATTCTATTTTCATAAACATGTGTGTTAGCCTGTCACATTCTTTTCAGTAACTGCAGTAAACAAAATTTCATTACGTAGAATTTGAATTTTGACGTCACAATCACAATACTAGGTCAAGTTCACCGAGTACTGAGTGGCCGAGCGTGTGTGTCCTACAACCAAGACAGTTGTCATAACGTACTCGTGAATATGCTAATAGAGTAGAGAATGCGCCCATATGCAAAGCGGCACCTGGGCGGTCCGGGTTCAATTCCTGACAGGGGCAATTTTATTTTATTAAAATGAAATAGCCATCTTTATTTTGTTAACAAACATTATACAATTACTACGCACCCGGGCATTATCACAAAATATAATGACCGGGTGGTTATGCCCTGTAAAATGCTTCAACCATGCAATAATAATGGTTAATTGTCAATCTAGCACAATGAAAGTCTATATACTTATTCAATATATATCAAGATATATGATGAATATAAAAGAAAACATAAATATGGCTTTATTCATTAGATATTTTGTGACCAATGCAAATATCATTGTCCAGACTGGCGAAATTTCGAACGAGACTTCTATGTATACTGACGAGTAAAAAAACTTTACAATCGATACTTTTTACTATATTTAAAAAACGGTTACATCTACGAAGAAAAAAATTTGGCTGAATGAATTCACACTAAACAGCAGCAGAATACCGAAGTTTCAAAACCGTAATGACTTTTTACCTTGAGTGAATTGCATAAAAAGGGTGTTTGGACACTTCGGCCCCTACAACTTCGGCCCCTACATTTCGGCCCCTAATGCCCAAAAAAAAGACACTTCGGCCCCAAAAAAAGACACTTCGGCCCCAAAAAAAGACACTTCGGCCCCTCGAACTTCGGCCCCTACAACTTCGGCCCCTACAACTTCGGCCCCTCCAAAATATTTGTTATTTCTCATATATTACGTTTGGGTGCCTTAATTATCAAACTAAAAATGAAATTAATTCTAATTTAATTCAGGTTAATAGTTAAAAGTGATGAAACTATGATAACTATGATTTTTTGTTAATGACAGAAGGGTACAACTTCGGCCCTTTTCAACTTCGGCCCCTTTATATGTTTATTATTTCAATATAAATTGCTTCAATAAGATTTATCTAAACTACTAAATATGCTTAATTTATCACATTTATGCATTAAATGAGATATTATTATGGGATACATTTTATTCGAATAATTTTGATATTGTAATTTGGGATTCTAATTCAAAAATATAAAATCGGTGCATTTTTTATTACTTAAGCAGTTGAACGTTATTTGATAACACGAAAAATAACATTCGATAGCAAAATAAACAATATTAAAAATAATAAAAAATAAGGCTTTCATAACTCTTTCACCTTAAGCCTAATCCCTAATCACTTAGTCCACAGTGTTATCTTTTATCCTCAGAACAATGCTATATGTGCTTAAGCGAGACTTATTGTTGGCGCCTTGATGATAATCCGAAACAGTTAGTCCCTCCCTCTATAATCGTGCTCAATTCAGTTTTTAAATAATGTTTTTTTTTGTTAAATATGCTATTCGAGGTAATTTTTAATTGTTTGATTTGCCTTTTGATATACAGTGTATGCGGTGAACGGGGTTGAAAACATAATGATAATAATATTGTATTTAAATTTTTGCTATAGTATTTCGTTTTTTTTTATTGAACCAAATCAAAGTTATTGTTTAAATTATTATTTATTATGCTCAAGCGCAATGTCATAAAAAAAACAAGAATAATGGCTGGACGGTTTCGAACGTTTTATACCGATTTGTGTTTTGTAAAGTAGGAGCCGAAGTTGTAGGGGCCGAAGTTGTAGGGGCCGAAGTTTTAGGGGCCGAAGTTGTAGGGGCCGAAGTGTCTTGACTCGAAAAAACACAAATATATACATTTTTTTAAAATGCGCTTAAATCAAGTATTAGGATTAACAAAATACATATATATTTATCTTTTTTTAATTTAAACCCGTTTTATTTTAATGTTTTCACGATTTAAAAAAGGGGCCGAAGTTGTAGGGGCCGAAGTTGTAGGCGCCGAAGTGTCCAAAAGGGGCCGAAGTGTATTTAGCGGAGGGGCCGAAGTGTCCAAAAGGGGCCAAAGTTGTAGGGGCCGAAGTTGTAGGGGCCGAAGTGTCCATAAACCCATAAAAAGTACTCACGTACTCAATAACGAGTGTGTCCACCCCTTGCCCTGGACAAAGCAGCGACTCTTCTTGACATAGAGGTAATCAGTCGATTGATTCGATACTGGGGAACATTTTCCTACTCATCAATGAGCATCTGGCGCAGCTGGCGTAAATTCTGGGGTCCTGGTTGTCTGGATCGCACCCTCCGATCCAGATGGTCCCACAGGTGCTCTATCGGATTCATGTCTGGGCTGTAGGATGGCCAGGGAAGAGTAACAATGTTGTTGATCTGCAGATGATCTGTGGTACGTCTGGCTGCATGTGGAGGTGCGTTATCATGCATAAATACGCTATTTGGATTGTTCCGGAAGTAGGGTAAAACGTGCGGTATCATGACTTCATCGACGCATCGCTGTGATGTCAAATTATCCTCGGTTGCAACCAGTTGAGAGCGCCAACCTAATTTAATGGCTCCCCAATCCATAATGGATCCGCCTCCAAACCAATCACCTTCACGAACGTTTTTTACGTTGAAATCGTTGGTTAGGTCGCCGATACACCTTTCGTCGGCCGTCAGCTTGAAAAAGACGATACCGAGACTCGTCGCGGAACACCACATGCCTCCAGTTCTGTAAACCCCATTGTGCTTGACCATGGTTAGCGGCTCATCGTGCCCGATTGCGCATCCTTTGCTTAGTCAAGACGGGTCCGACGTAAGGTCGGTACGCACGAATTTGTCTTGCGGAAAGACGCCTGCAGACCGTAAACCTACTTATTCTTTGATTGTTGCGCCCTGGTGTCTCTCTCGCTGTTTGTGTTGCTGTCCTGAACGGATTTCAAACGTGCTCGCAGACAATCGCTCGATCCTGGCGCGCTGACATCACGCGTGGTCTGCCGCTTCGTGGGCGATCGGCCGTTGTTCCTGTGGCTTTATGGCGCTCTTGAAGATTATAAACCGTCGCCCGACTACACCCAAACCGCTGAGCAACGCGTGTTGCTGATATGAAACATTCCAGCATACTCATGACTCGTTCCCTTTCTTCTTTGGAGAGGCGTGGCATGTTTCGTGTACGTTTTTCACCAAAAAGTTGAATTAGCCACTTAACGCGTTTTTCTTTCCGAAAAGTTTCAGGGCAAATAACATGTTGTGTCATTAATTCTTGACCAAGTACCGTGCGGAATAGGGTATTGGTCGAATCGCGGTACTGTTTGTTAACGAAACATTGCACGGTTGAATGGACATGCCAAGTTGTGTTGAAGTGACCACAGATGTTGTGTGTAGAATTAGATAAATATTTGTTCCTTTGCTATAAAGTTATTTAAAATAACCTTTGTTAAGTTTCTTTTGCTCGTCCGTATATTTTTTTTTGGCAAAAGTAAACCTAATTATATACCCCAAATAAAACAAATTGTTTTTTTTTTTCATTTTATTTTGATTGTAAACATCCACACATACAAATTTGTTTTGCTACCTTTTTGGATTGGCATTGCTTAAACAAACTTTTTATATATGTTTGTAAATGTATCGTAATTATTGGGTCGTTATGGACCGTTGCATTTCTTAACAATGAAGCATCTCTGAGTGGTACTCGAAATAGTTTGAAAAGCTATGATTCCTTATAAACATATCTTTTATGGAGCTTTGAATTAATATTCATTATTTTGAATAAATACTTTTTTCCTCAGAAATAACTGTTTGCATGCTAATTTTACTATTTGTAATATATAAAATCATATATGTTCACTTTTAATGCAATATAAATATAGACAACGCATATCTAAGAAGTTTAATCATGCTGTAGAAAAATATACATTGAGCGTACTGGTTTTGGATTTTTCTTACACAGGGTTCCATGTAAATAGGCTATCAATTTATGTTTTTCCGTGAGATATCTTTATAATATAGATATTTCTAATTAATTTTCCTAATACACATTTATTAACTGTGTGATAAAGTGATCCGCAATCTTAACCCAGGATACATAGCATCTGGCCCACACATCCAGTCTGAAAAAATGGAAATGGAATGAAATGGGAAAGGTGACTATACTTGATACGAATGGGGTGGGACGATCTTATATAGAGTTACACTGTTCTACAATTAGCATTACATAAAAACCAACGAAAGCACGAAATGTATATTTGGAATGCTTGCTATGTCCTGGTACGGAGTCTCATATACCCTTTCGTTCATATACTCGATAAATCCCATTCTGTTAAGCGTTGTAATATCCCTAAATATCCACATGGTCTTTAAACATCCATGAAACAATGAAACTTTTACTTTTTCTACATGTTTTCCTTCACATTTGTCTTATACTTCATAAAACAAATATCAAAGGTATATATTATATTGTAATGCGTTAACAAAAACTAGGCCGAAGAAAAAAATGAAAGGTGTTCTCATTAATGGGACCATACCAGGCGCTTTAATATCATAGTTACCCATTGGGGAAACACGAGGACGGGATACTTAATGGCCGGTGACATTTCGACCGGATACCTGCACAACCCCATTTAGGTGCAACAAATAGACGTGTTTCGAATATAAAACGAGTCTATAACAACTTGGTGAACGCACTTACATGTACAAAAGCATTGGAACACGTCCTCCTTAAATCTTCATAGAAGGTTTTACGGAGATAGATCGCACTAATAAGCAATTCCGTCTTTTTTTGTCACTCTTTAAAAAATAAGAAGACACACAAAAGAAGATTCGGTTGCTAAATTACTTTGTCTCCCTTAGTGTCATTGTTGCAGCACTAATAAGCCTCTCTCGCACTTGCATCATCCAAAGCGTTGATTTGGTTACATGGCAGCAAAAAAGGGGGAGGGGTGGCGGATTTCAAGAAGAACGGGAAGGTATCCGTGCAGATATGGTTAATTATTGTACATAAGTTCCATAATAGATAATGTCTTTTGGCTGGTAGGTCGAAAAAGTGTCGAATGGTATTTTTAAGGTGATTTTCATATTGTATCATATCTCAAATTCGCAATGAGAAATAAATAAATACGGTAATATATCATAAGCAAATGAAGTAGTTTTCATATTCATTACATAGATGGCCTTGTCAGGTTCTAGCTTGCTTGCGGATTCTTTATAAATAAGTTCAACTTTAATTATTGGAGAAACAACGTTACTACAGAACATGACGATATCTTTTTCATAGCGTATGTCTGGTAGAATCTATTGAGCTTTGGCTTTTCATGCAACATAAAATACAAACATCTGGGTCACCTTAACCTTTATTGCTAATTAGGAGCAACCGTGTTTTTTTTCGATATATTGACGAACACTAGTTACAATTCGTTGATTTCTTGCCAAATTGCAAATCCGAATACGAAAAAAAAATATTAACAGATTAGAATACAATTTTTAAAGATGGTACGAAATTTTCAATATATAAATTTTAATGAGCATTTTGAACTAGTTTTGTCCGTACATTTATAAATGTTTTTGCTTGGATATATAGGTGTATGTGTCCTTTTATACATAGTATATCAATTTTGAGTATTGGAAGCATTTATATTGAACAAAACTGACATCGGAACATGTCATATACCAATCTTTGAACTTTTTTGAAATGGTACAGCTTGCAAACAGTAGACTACAGCAGCACATATAAAACAAAGTCATGTAGTATATCCTCATTTAAGGTATCAAACAATAGGAGATGGCGTGAGATAACATAAAAGGGCAAATACCTACATTAATATCACCAATGTGTCTATATATAATCTATAAGAAAAATGAGTTGTCCACCAAGTTAACATGTAGTTAATAATAGGGCATTCTATAGACTTGTTTTTGAGATTCAGTCATTATAACATAAATTGCCCCGTAGACTCGGGTCTAGCTTAGTTCCGAACGAGTACCATCAATATATACCAAAGAAATTAGGCTTTTTACACATATATTCTATAGTGAAAAATAGAGTTCAAGCCATGATTTCAAAAAAATACGTCATTATATATCATTATCACACGCTTCGCTGATATATTGAGTTAAGGATCATACTAATTCTATAAAGTATCTCTATGATACGTTTGAGGATAATAAGAATATAATGCGCTTGTTTATATTGATATATCAACTAAGTACTTATAGCTGTACCATTTCAAAAAAGTTCAAAGATTGGTATATGACATGTTCCGATGTCAGTTTTGTTCAATATAAATGCTTCCAATACTCAAAATTGATATACTATGTATAAAAGGACACATACACCTATATATCCAAGCAAAAACATTTATAAATGTACGGACAAAACTAGTTCAAAATGCTCATTAAAATTTATATATTGAAAATTTTGTACCATCTTTAAAAATTGTATTCTACATTTGTTTTAACTTTCGAATATCTTGGATGCATGTCGTATAATAATGTTAAACCAAATTTGATTGTCGACTTTATTCAGTACAATACATCATACATTTATTTTATACTTTTGAAATAAGAATTAAATTAAAATGTTTAACAGAACTCCTATTAAAGATAGCCACAAATCAAAATCGTCCAGAGTCGCTTATACTACGGCTTCCAGATATAGTTTGCAATAAAACATGATACATTTACCTAGCAACAATACCGTGGTATTTGTCTCGTAAATTCCCGTTTTATCACGTACTGGTCACGGTATTTAGGCTAAGGAAACAACAATCCGATAACTATGGTTCCTAATTGCTAAATAATTCTTAATGCTGATACCAGCTATGTAATTATTTGCTTTTATATTATTTAGGAAACATTTTGAATCTCACCTTTTGTTGTAGAACCGGGCTTAACCAAACGTGGTACAGTACAAAACTGGGTTTTTTTTTATAAAATAGAGAAGAGTATCTCGCGAGCTGTTCCTCACAAAAGGTGTTCCAGCAATTTTGAGGAAATCCTTTCTAGCATTTTTTTTTTGCATTTTGAGGAACACCTTTTTTTATTATTTCTTCCAGAGATTTTGAGGATATTCTTTCTAGCATTTTCGCATTTTGAGGAACACCTTTTTTGTTGATAATTTCTTTATTTTGTAATAATTTATAAGAATGAATAATAGGAAATTAATTACAATTGATTGCAATCGCCTTATAGCCTGCTGTTTGTTTTTTTTTTGATAGATTATATGGTTATATTCAACAATTTAGTTTTTGCAAAAGGTGTTCCTTTTCTGCTCCAAGCTGGCTAGAAAAGGAGGAACAGCTCAACTGGCTTGAAAAAAAGGTGAGCACCTTTTGTTGCAAAATATTTATGTTCTAAAAAGAGTATTTTGTTGTTTTTAATCTAAGTAAAGTTGTTTTAAGGTGATTTAACATTGTTTGAGTAATATGTTGTTGGGTGCCCTTCAATAGTCTAAAAGGATCAATTACAAATACATTAAATTTTACAATCATCAGGTTATATTATGGAATACTGAACCCCCGTTAAAATTCATGTTATTTCGCACAATTTCTTGATGAATGATATATGTTTCCTCCCTCTTGATGCAATTTTATTAAGCTGTTTACTGTTATAATCCTCAACCTGCTTGCCCTAAACACATTTACGTCACTTTGCGACGCTATCACCCCGTTTAACATTTATGACCTTTCGCGTACGTGCAGATTAATGTCCCTCGTTTAACCACGTGATCCTGCGTGCGCACGCAACTGGTGTCCAGCCAAACAGGAAGTACGCACACAGACAGATGGGGCTTCTACTAATGAGGGAAAGGGGGTTTGGTGTGAGATATGTAATGGGATTAATATGACGAATATAATTTTGATTAGATTTGTCATGGGTCTTTGGAGAAACCATTTCTTGGGCTACTTCAAATGCTTCCATGTTATCCGAAACCCATCCCGCACATATCGATATATGATATATATTTTAACGTGGCAAAATCATTAATTCGTGATAAAATTAGAATTGAAAATCAAATTAAGATTTAAATTCCATTCTTGGTGTGCGAGCAAATGTTGATGAGTTCTTGGCGAGATGACCGATTAGCAACAGTCGTGTTTATAATAGACCAACGCCATAACTGCGTCATGAAGAAACGCTTGGACGACGTTAAACGCCATTCCTAAACGTCGTGCATTTTTTTTAATCTATTCTATCTGGCGACGATCAGCAAGGGAGTCCACAGAGGTAAACAGGATACTAACTTGTTTATAGGGATAGTAATTAATAGGGTTTTAACGAATCGATTCAATCTGCGACCAGACCTGATCTCGATCTGCAACATGTTGTCTGATGCTGCCTGGAGTTTTTTTATGTTTTTGTCGCGATGGCATTAACGAAGCCATTTAGGCGATGCGAAGGTAAGGTTGATCAGGGATAAAAGAAAAGAAGATTGAGAGAGAGAGAGTGAGAGAGAGAGAGAGAGAGATAGAGAGAGAGAGAAAGAGGGATGGAGAGAGATAGAGAGATAGATAGATAGATAGATAGATAGATAGATAGATAGATAGATAGATAGATATATAGATAGATAGATAGATAGATAGATAGATAGATAGATAGATAGAGAGAGAGAGAGAAAGAGAGAGAGAGAGAGAGATGAGAGGGATAAATAGACAGCTAGAATAATAGATATATAACTAGAAGGGAAAACAGCTACAATGAAGATGGATAGAGAGAGAGAGAGAAGAGGTGAAGAGAGAGAGAGAGAGAATGAGAGAAGGGATGGGGTGAGAACGATGCCTGAAGAAGTCTATGGCGTTGGAGGTCTCTTAAGGTGAGTTGAAGCGAGAACAAAAATATATCCCGAAAACGTGTCAACCAAACAATTGTTTAGAATATTATTATTATACTGTTTATCCTAAAACTGTTTCATTTCCCTGAGTGCATCGCCGCACCACCTTTTAACAAAATCGAAAAATGTGTCCATTAGAAGATTTAATTCAAAATGAATCCTCCCTTTTAGACCAAGACTTGTTGCATGTTGATAGAAATCGAAGCAAATTCAATAACTGCCACTGTAATGTCGCAGCAACCTGTTCTCCCAGTGCTCCCCACTATTTTTTTTTTTGTTTTGCATGTAGTTTTTTTTTTTCGAGCTGTTCCTTTATTTTCATCTGACGTGACATTTCATATAAATGACACTCGGGAGTGATAATTCATCCCCGCGATTCTTGCAAACAAATGCATCTGTCTACCAAAAAATATGAACTTCAATTTGGTGATATAATGCAAGCAATTTCGATTTCGCTTTTACCATTGTCCTGAGATGAGTTATGAACTCTCTGTCTGAAATAGATAAAGGCATTCGATTCGAGTCAACAAAATGGCATAATGAGTTCTCCAAACTCACTTATCAAGGTGAGAGGAAACGTAGATATTTCATTGTAAACAAGAACATCCTTTCAGAAATATAATTGATTCTACTATTTATAATAATAGAATGAGGAATTTTCAATTTTATTGTGATTGAAAGAGGTTAATATACTTGGCTGAATCTTGGTGACACTATATTTGTGCGCAGTTCTAACCTCCCACCGTCTCTAGCGTGTTTGTGTTTAAATTTAGGCGTTTAGGGTCAAAAGTTTTAGTGTTGTTTATCGTTTATCGTTTATCATTTCTAATGATTTGCGTTTATACCTTTATCGTTTATCATATTTGTATGTGTTTAACATTATGCGTTTGGCGATTATCATTCAAAAAATCTGTTACGTTTATCGTTTGTACGGTTACCGTAAGAGGTTACAGAAACGCGCACGACTGTAACATTGCAACGAGACATAATTGGATATGCCAGATACCTGGAAATCGTTTTCATTTAAACTTTATAAGTCATATAAGCATATTCACTTTTACAAGTGCAATATGTATTGTTTATAGCTTATTATGTTGATTAAATAATTCATTGAAATGTCATTCTTTGTTGTCGGGTGTGTACCATATAATAATCACCTTTCCAAGTCTTTCCTTTAGGAACAAAATGCACCCATCATTTGAAACAAATAAAATTCTAATCCCGGACTGATTTGACATTGACACCCAATTTCATGAATCAAGTTCACCTGTTGCCATGCAAATGACGTCATCACTATGGAAATGACGTCATTTGGCCAGATTGTCTCGTGCCTGTCCAAAAACTGGCGGTCCGTGAATTCAAGTCAACACTTGGTGTCTATCGTGTTTCAAAGAGATTGGTTAAATACTGGGCCTCATCAGTAAGAAAAGGTAACATTCGTTTCTAAAATTTTAAATATTTAACTGCTTTAAATATTTTCAATCATATTTGTTAATGAAACTATTAAGGCATGTTCGTATTAACAGAGTCGGGTCGAGGAAAATCTAAACCGAGGGCAGAAAAATATATATCGAGTCGAACTGGGGGCATCAGTATATGCTTCAGTACAATATATAAGACCGACCGGGGAAGATGTGCGTCTTATGATTCATATGGTGAGGCTTTCTAGACCTAACATAAGGAGTTCAGTTAACAATCGAGGAATAAAAGACTTAGCAATTTAACCACAGCGTTTCGATAGAGATGCATGTAACCGCTTTATCTTCCTATTCACATCCTCGGGAACTTCCAACAAAGTGCAAAGCTGTGTATCGCCCTGGAATCTGGACGCCGGTCCCCATTTTTTTTTATTGCAGATGAGATCCAGTGATTGACAATCGGAATAATCTGCGACGAGACAATAATCAAGTGAGACGTCACGATACAGTTGAATAAAAGGATGACGCAATGGTTAGGTAGAATCCTATTAATGGGGTAATTAACAAGGGCATTTGGGAGGTGACTTGTTTGCTACTTAGCTATGGATGTATTTCTTTGCAATGGTGTACCTTTTCCAAGAAGGTATATACTCAGCAGTCAGGGCGAAAAGCTTTAAACGTCTCCAATATGGCCGGGCCCTATTACACTAATAAATACGCATCATATTCCAGGGACCATCATTCCAGTCGACCAGAATAGCAAAGAGACGTTATTTATCTCATATCTTTGTTTGATCAATTTGTAACAAATAAAACATCATCCAGGGGATTGTCAAACCTGTACCCACACCAAACTCAGTATGCCTTATGATATGGGTATTCTCAAAGAAACCATATTTCATTGAAGGCCACAAGGCCCATTTGTAGACCCTATTCGCAGTTGTTTTAGTTCTTTGAAACACCCGACCCGGTTAAAATCATGTATATCACCGTCAAATAAAAGCGAATCGCGTGACAAAGTCACATGACTTTTGTCGTAATCACCCAATCACATCCCAAGGTTAGTTCATGTTGCTCTTTACGCACCGAGTAACTAAAGGAATGCATACCAAAATTTCGCAAAAGCTTTAATCGACAATTAAGAGAATCAATGATCACCTATATGGAAAATATCTAAATATTACAACATTTTATAAGTACAAATTTCTTATGAAATTGGGCTTACATAGATTAGTACGGCCCGAGCGGGTATAACAAAGGAAAGTCTAAGTTGAAAACTTTGTTTTGCATACATCCCTACTTTCA
>LQRL01136432.1:20918-32151 GCA_001703475.1 Hydroides elegans | reverse complement strand
TGCTGGAATCCGACTAAATGCAGGTACTGTCCTAAAATCAATACAAAAGGTCGTATAACATCGAATATTACGGGCCGCGAATACATGTGTAAAACCAATGGTAATTGCCAATCAAGCAATTTGATATATGGAGTTTAAGGGATTATTGATAGCCCTGACCGCATTCGTTTATACAAATCGCCTGATGAGAACGTTTAGTTCGAAACCGCTCCTTTTGATCGCGTCGATTTCATGTAAATCGGGATACAAACGTTAATTACGATATTAACTTGTAAACGGCACTTACGCAATTACGTATGTGACGTATTAAACGATCACCTGGGTAGTGTGTGTGTTTACCATTGTTACAAACAATCCAGCGGTCGCATACCGAGGGTCCATTAAGTAATCCATTGCCTCGTCTTTATATCTGAAAACAAGATGTCTAACACTTGTTTCATATTCACTAACATTTCTGAGGTTGAGGACGAATTCATTGGCGATGCACACGCCGCAATATGTCGTGCGAATGTACACTTTTTACATCATCAGAACTGCAACATCCTGTCGTCGGCAACGAACATAACCATGATGAAAGTCATGCTCAGGTATATATTGCAATAATGAGTTTCATATATAAGGCTTTCTAGCTAAATAAGGAATGTAATAATTAGTAAATAATTGAATATTTTGCTAGTTAAATAAAAGTTTTGTTAATATTAAATTATTTAGTGCACTTTTTCTTATCACGCGAAGTAAAGATGTGTTTAAATATATCTGTTTATATCGTAATATATAAAAATGGTCAGAATAAATATATCATATTTTATAACATCTTATCAATGTTTAGGCTGGAGGCCATATTGAAAAGAAGGGCCGTCAACGATTAACGTACTCATTCAAACATGATCAACTCGACCAGGGCCGACCTCAGCGATGGTACACTCCTGTACATTCAAACAGATGACGCATGATACGGCGCACATCTTCATGATACAACCCACTTGACACAATAAAATATTAAATAATCGACAGGGAATGGGCAGATACCCTTTGCTAAAATTTCAGAACGCTTAATGTTGTTTGATAATAACACTGACGTACAATCTCGGATAATGTTCTTTTGAATCATACAGCGCCTTTTGCAAGTAAACGTCCGCTACAGTTTGGTTTATGAATTGCAACTGTTCGATAGTTCCTCCTGAAATTCTGCTTATATTTGTGATAAGAGTTCCACTGACACACCGCGATTACAACTATTAACGCCCTGCCACAGGACAAGACCCAGGCTACGTACGATTTCATGTTCCATGAATCATCGTTATCATCAATTATTATGAATTAATCGGATTGTTTTCTTATCCTCCTACTATTTTGTGCGATTTTGGCCGTTCTGTGCAAAAATAGGATTGATAAGCCTTCTCACCCCTGCAGAATCGCAAACAGACGCAGTACCTGGTAGTGGAGACCTGATCCAGTACTTTGCAAACATATATGTATATATATCGGCCAATATTGCAGAGCCGAGCAACAACCAATTGAAATCATGTCCGTTTGCGTAACGTGCGTGTGAGATTTCCCTCGAACTTTGGAACGTCCATAATGCAAAGCTTAACGATGCTACAAAAACAAACAACCAATAAGAAGGTTGGAAAACCCGATTCTATCACCTGGTCGGTTAAAACCACCCTCTGGCCATTCATTACCGCCATCAAGCAAGATGATTGTGCGATGCGTGCCCGAATAGAACAGGGCATACGCGACGAGCCACCCAAAAAGCTCATGGGCAAGGCGTTGCACTCCAGAAACAACTAGAGACGCCGTGCACTGGCCATTGCTGGAACAGGAACAGGCGCAGGAACATTGATTATCATCAGAATCCAAAAAGATAAACAGTTCATGTAAAGCATCACGTTCTGATAGATTTGTTTACAATCATACAATTGATAAACAAAGCTAGGTAGACGTATGTAGCTATGAAGTAGTAGATGACTCAGCAGATCCTTGACCATTCCCATGACGTTGATAGTTTTAGCCAACAACCGGGGCCTAGGGGCCGGAGGGGGCTATTAAAACGGGTTCATTTTTTGGGCCCAAAAAATGACCAAAAACAGTTTCGTCAAGGCTTAGCACAAAAACGGTAGCATGTAGATATAAACATCAGTGGGAAGCAATGTGTAAAATATATCAAGGTAGATGTGCGACCTTTTTATTTTTGTTGATGATGAATGATAAGTTCTAAATTTTGATTTTAAGATGAGAATTTGCTACTTTTTTGGAGATATATGACGCGCACAATTATAACGCAACAATTATGTTTAGCAACAGCAACAAGTAACAGTTTAATTGTAACGCAATTAATTCATTGTAGACTTTATAAAACAATAAATAGATTAAAAGCGCGACAATTGAAATTAGTGTAAGATGTTATTAACTCACGGTTGTTTTCAATTTTTCACTGAGAAATATAGATGTTATATTCATCACAAAATAATGATTTTATAAGAAATTCTTATAATTGAAATGAAAATATGATGTTTTATTATGATAATTCTACCTGTTAATTAATTAACACTAATTGAAATATTTTGTTTTAATTAACATATAAAGGATGCTCGATTTAGATATTTGTATATATTTTATTTGAGAATTATGAAAATATAGCCTATATTTTTTCATGGTCATAAATGAAATACATGTATTAGATATTTAGAAAAATAACGGATAAAGGAATAACGGAGAAGATACTGGTAAAATATAAAGATTAAAACGTGGAAACAAAAGTGGGGTGCAGAAAAGGTTTGGATGTGAAATAGAAACTGTCGGTGGAAGGTTGGGGGCTTGGCCCTCCACGATGAATTGTTTTTATAATTTCAATCCATATTTTACTTAAATAAAACTATTTTCTGTGATTTAACCGGGACCTTTACGTTTGTAACGTTTGTCAGTTTGCGACTACAATTTTTAAACCCCAACCCCCGGTGAAAAGCGCTCCAAGTGCATATTCATTCATTTTTTCAGGCTAGGTTAATATTCATAGACTCACCCAAAAAAGAAAACATTCATGATTTCAATTGATTATATCTCTGGTTCTACTTGATGGATCCCATGCAATTTGAAAGACATATAATTTTAGGCATTTCTAATAGCCTGGCAATTTTACGAACCGATACAAAATGAAACAAAAATGTATATGTTATTTTAACTTTTATTGATATCTAAAACAGAAACATTTTATGTGGCAACTATCGAGTATGTCAACCACCTACAGCCAACAGTTCCTTAAAACGTCGGGACACCGACATAACCGATCGGGTGATAATCATCTAAGGTAAGGCGTGTCACTCTTCGATAAGGGCCTGTCTGAGTGCAGCGCGGTTTTTGATGGCATGTTGTCTGGATCGTCTGCGACGATCTAGATGGTTCCAGGAGTGTTCTTTCGTGTTATTGACTGCAAAAAGCTGACCAGGGCAGAATCTATGTGGTATAAACAAGATAGCGTACATAGACATCCGCGACATTAGGGAAGGTATTTTCACCCATGGGGATAACGCAACATATACGGGGCAACTCGGGTGTTGAATATGGTATCGTTGAGGTCATTGGCAAAAGTTCATTCTATATCTACAAGTTGAGATTGCCCGCTATACCATATTGCATCAAAAACCATAACCATACTGCCGTTTTTTTTTCGATCCACTTGCCGAAACCATGATTGCAAATTATCGTCATTGGCAAAAGTTCCCATCGATATGTACACGTTGAGATTACCAGCAATACCATATCGTATCCTAGATCATAACCATGCTTCCGCTTTTTCGATCCACTTGCCGAAATCATGATTGCAACGATCGTTTGTAAGTGCCCCTGTAAACGCGTTGAAGCCCGTGTTCGAAAGACTTGGAACCCAGACTCGTCTGTTAACACCATTCATGACCAATTTCGTCACATCCAATCATCACAACGATTCGCATTTTCCAAATACACAGGATTTTGACCTCAGAGGCGGCTATTGACTCGTTCGATAGCCGAACGAAAAGACCGAATCCCGTTTCGCAGAGGTGATTGAAGACTGTTTGACAAAAAAAATCGTAGATTATTGGCCCCTGTCGTCTCGATGACAGTCAATGTGGCTGCGGCAAATCGCTCTTGCGGATCCTGCACGCGAATCCTTCGACGTTGACGCGCGGTCGATACACTTGGACATTTACTGCTCGATCTGCCCAATGATGTCCCAGTTGGTTAACATCGCGCTTTAAGACGAAACATCACAACGTCTGTACACAAAAAGTCTGGCATACCGATGGCTCGTCCTCTTTCTTCTTTAAATAGGCGTGGTAGATTATTTTTGTTTTACAGAAAAATGTTAATTTACCAAATGCTCGACTTTTGTAAAGTAACACAACCATGTGGAAACAAAATTGCTCAAAGCTACAACGTATATATGTTTTGGATGGCTAACATGGTTTCACAACTTAAATTTTCACATCCCGGAAAATAATCGATCAATATTAATATGATTGCTACTAGTAATGACAAAGTAATTCTGCCGATTCTATCAAAATTAGCGAAATGGTTAAACGTATAAAGAAATTATTGAGAAACATATTTGTATACTATCTTTTTGGCTCAGTATAGTAACTTGTCCCGATGGTACATGGTCATAATAATCCAAATATTCATGGTAATCCCTTAGTTATCCTCATGGGTTGCTTTGTCTTAAAATGACGTTATTATGACGTATTGTTTTGTCACAACGTCCATAACTCAATATAACGTCGCCTTCAGCACCTATTAGGACGTTACGTTATTAAAGAAAGTCATTAATACGTGTTTTAATTACGTCTACAAGAACCGGCACAAGCACCGCATTAAAATATTTACTTGAGTGAGGGGGGTTCTTCGCCGGGGGGGGGCGGGATTTACGGACTGGGGGTTTGCCGGGGGGCTATTCGCCTAGCCTTATTTTGACCGTTTTCCCGAATATGACAAGACAGTTTGATCGGATATATAATAATGTTATACAAATTTATTTAATATCGATTATTCTTGATGAAACAGATTAAATTCTCCTTAGCATATTGAAAAGGAATATTTCCCAGCATAATTTTTTATTCGATATACATGTACGCACCATATTCATTTTTACAATTGGCAAACAAACCATAGTCGCCTGAAAAAAAAAACATATTATCTCGGTCCCGACTCCGATAAGGCCCGATAGATAAGCGAATCCAAATAGAAGCATGGCTGCGACCTTCTCCTGCAGGCCTCAAGAGCTCGTTCAATTGTTTTACGACAGCACATACACAATGTCATGTGACAGTTGCGTGACACCGAGTCCTCTTCGCAATGCTTTGATGTTATGGGTTTATGGCCCTCCCCCCAAAAATATTCATGCTTGTTATCTATCTCGATCGAAATTGGTCGATGGAAATTAAAACTGTTTAGGTCGAAAATCAGCGAAAAAAAGAGTTATTACATTTCTTGCCCCCAACGTTGAAAAAAAAGTATTCTGAAAAATTAGGCGATTATGAGAAATGACTGGCATTTTATATTTTCTAATCAGTACGAATTATATGCAATTTATTTATTAGGTATCCGCCCAAAAAGTTTCCGCCCAAAAAGTATCGCGGGGATTTTGTCCTTCGGAGCTTTTGTCCTTCGGGGCTTTTGTCCGCGCACCCGTTGATACTGTAATAAGAAAAGTATCTAAATCTTAATATATTTATTTTAACAATCTATATTTCATTTCATTTCATTTTAAATGTTTAAAATATATTTTAAACCCCGGAGCTTCTGTCCTAGCTAACAAAATCGCGGGGATTTTGTCCTTCGGAGCTTTTGTCCTTCGGGGCTTTTGTCCGCGCACCCGTTGATAATGTAATAAGAAAAGTATCTAAATCTTAATATATTCATTTTAAAAATCTATATTTTATACAATAGATTGTGTGAAATATTGTGATTTATTAATTAAAATTGTTTAAATAAACCGTTGTAGTAATGTTTTACCAACCGCGAGCGATTGATTTTGATTTGAAAAAAATATGTATTTTAGCGTTTATTCTACGTTATCATTACCGCATTTATGCCATTAGTTCAATAGCTCAAATGCATATTTAGTATAAAAATCGAGATTTTGTTACCAAATTATAAACATCTATACGTTTTGACGGAAAACGTTTGGGGGGGGGGGTATTTGCAATACCGAGTTAGTTTGACGCTGATCGCCTGCCTGCATCCTTGTTCCACTAAAGCTTCGTCGCAATGACGTTATTTTAAGTGAACGGAATGACGTCATGATTCAAAATTGAAACAATATCATATGCGCTTGCAGATGACCAGATGACGCGAATATTTTGCAGTCGATTTATTCTTTTAAGGATAGATATATGGCTAATTGACTCGATAATGGTTTTATGGATAATACTTCGGAATAGTAAACAATGAGAAATAACGA
Source organism: Hydroides elegans (assembly GCA_001703475.1). Lineage (NCBI taxonomy): Eukaryota > Metazoa > Annelida > Polychaeta > Sabellida > Serpulidae > Hydroides > Hydroides elegans. The sequence continues at coordinate 25,712 of LQRL01136432.1, read as the reverse complement.
ACCGGAAATAACAAATATAAATTTATTTCGAACAGGTACATAAAACATTTAGCCACTGTCGAGTATAAATGGAAATTCATTTCTTAATAAAAAGAGTTGTTTTTCAAATACTAAACAAAATGTAATATATTAAACAAAAATTGAGAACAAATGCTAAGTTGATAAATATAATTTGATAAGGAGAATTAACCACAGAAAGCACCATTAATCCGTTTTCAATTTCTAAAATAGTTGATTTAGTTTTCAAACACTAATTAGATTGTAACATGTTAAATTAAACCAAAAACAATGCAATAGAAAAATAGATACAAAATAGATAAATGATATGAAATGCTTCGGAAGGTTATAAAACATAGAAACGTTAAAAGCATATCACATTACATTACACAAAAAAATCGAAAAAAATATACAATGCTACAAACATAAAATCACATTCACAGATAAAATGACTAAATTTATAAACACATATAAGTTTCGTTGCGCGTATCTAGATGATATACATATAACCGAAAATAAATGGTTATTTAACAAAAAATATATTCATGAAAACACTTTTGCTTAATACATAACGACATCTTCGAGTTTTAGTTGACATCTTATCAAACAAATACTGCAAATGTAATGTCCTCGTGCAAAACAACGATAAGAATAAAGGGTATATCCGGAAATGATCCTTGCTCAGTTGGGTCCAGTTCTCACCCATCCAGTCGGGGTTTTCCGAAGATCTACTACAGGATATGTGCCAGGTCCTGGGGTCTACAAATTGAAGACAAAATACAAATAAATTTCAAATTAATTTGAATGTCAAAGCGATATCTAAAATATTATTTTTTTTAGCACACGCCTTCTAACACGTTATCGAAAATATCATTTCTATATCGAGGCTTGATGGTCGGACGTTATACCATATATTGTTTTCCTAAATCATTATAGAAAGTGTTATTTGACTACTTATATGGATTATTTAACCCAAAGAAACATGGATTTGTCATTTTGTCATTATGAAATACCAAATAACGTTTGCTATTTTACATGAGGTTTTAATAAAACAGTATAGATCTTCCCCGTAATCACGCTCTTTGTTAAAACTTACTTGAACAAAATCCATTTCGGTTGCATCAACCTTTCTGCCGAATGTATACTGAGGTCGTGTTGGTTTGGTACTTCTGATGGTTTTACCTATCATGGGATCCGGGTCATAGACAGGACCTAAAGGAAAAAAAGCATATACAGTATGTACCTCATAAACGAATGATTAGAACCATAAGAGCGTGCTGATGTCGGTTCAATGTCTCCATACTTATGTTTTTAATCTAATTACATATTCGCTTTAACTATAACAACTTTTTCGAAATTTAAATTAACTAGATGCTCTCAGAGAGCAGCAGGATCCCCCGTGCACGTTATTGTCACAAACACGCATAATATTTGCGGAGGGCTATAATTCCAAATATGAAACCATAATCATCTATTAACATGTACGTTGACTCAATAAGACATCCTTCTCAACATAATACAATGTTCTGGTGACAGGCAAATGAATTTGTTTAGTCTCACAGTGTCAATTCACAACGTCTTTCTCACAACGTTTCTTTCTCACAACGTTTCTTTTTCACAACGTTTCTTTCTCACAACGTTTCTTTCTCACAACGTTTCTTTCTCTTAACGTCTTTCTCACAACGTTTCTTTCTCACAACGTCTTTCTCACAACGTCTTTCTCACAACGTTTCTTTCTCACAACGTCTTTCTCACAACGTCGTTCTCACAACCATTTCTCACAACATTCCGTTGCTCATAACATCACGATATACGAGTAATCTTTCCATTCTAGGTTCAGACCACTGTATTTTTGAGATTTTTTTGCCGATTAAATTGAAACCTTGTCGTTGCACACCTATAATCCTTCGTTAAAAGCTATATGAACATGCATTTCGCCTAAGTTCAGAGGGCTGTATATAGGATAATGTTTGGCCGATAAAACTGAAACATTGACGTTGTACATCCATGATCCTTGGTTGCAAGCTAAATTAACGAAAACAATCTCTAGACACGTCCTTTGATGGAGATGTGATGTCCAGAAAACACTTGCCCTAAGGCTAAGGGAAACACGAATTTCGCCTAAGTTCATAGGGCTGTAAATCGGACGATTTTTGGCCGATCAAACTGAAACCTTGACTCTGCATATCATCAATTCTTGGTTGTAAGCTATATGAACGAAAAAAAAACTCTAGGCACTTCCATTGATAGCGATGTGATGTCCACAAAACACCCACCCTCAAAGTGAGACAGACGGATTGGACGGACGGACAGACGTACATACGGACGGACAGACGGACGGACAAGTCCAAGCCTGTATCCCTCCGTTTCACGGGGGATGATTATATGATTTGTAGTTCTATGAGATTTTGAAATACTGTAAAATATTATCCTTTAAAAAGTTGCCCCATTTAGACATTTATACTTATTAGAAAATATACCCTCTTACAAAAAAGCTCCCCATAAAACAGGGTTTAATCACAAAGTTATTAAAGCAATTTTTGTCGAGTGGGTGCTCTCGCTTTTCGGTACCTCTTTAGCCTATCAAATTGCAGCATGTGCAGGGATCCAGATTTATTTTGGTTAGTGCGCTGACTGCTTTCAACAGCGACACATATTATTTAGCAGTCAATCGCAAACTTCGTTTTGTTATAATATTTCTATATGTATTCAACAAAATTGTATTAAAGCTATGATATTAGTTTGTAATTTTGTTTTCCACCACCATCCCCACCTCCACACGTTATGATGAGTGGATATGTTTGGTTGTTATTTCTAATCTCTGTAATATTGTTTGGATTTTGCTGTTACATCTTACTTAAAGTATTTATTAATTTGCATGTGTTTATATATTATCTTGGATATTGTAGTTATGTGGCGGCCATTTTCCGCCTAACTTTGGGTTTTCACTGTTATTTCTCAATATTCCATTTAAATCTTAATAAAATAATGCCAAGTTTATGCTTGGCCGAAAAGGCAATAGAAATTTCATTATCTGGTTTGCATTACAATTATTCAACAATCTGCAACGCAGACAAAAAAATACTTTTTTCATTCAAGCGCTTACAGTATATTTTATGTTTTATGTCTCTAATTGCAGCTTGAGTTATACTTAAGTATGTTTTCATTTTAAAGCCAACAAGGCTAAACACGATGATTTTATTGCTGTGATTTTATGCAAAAAAATTGTTTTAATTTACGCAGTTTCCAAACAATGTATTCAATAATTTGATAGCTTAGAAAAAACGATGACATCAAGTATTTATAATATATGCATACATTACTACTGAACGCTTCAAGAGCGCACATTTTATGCCCTAAAACGACTTTTGTACATATAAGACATACCAGTCGACATCCATATTGATTCAGCAACAATCAGTATTCAGTACAAGATATGGAAATAGTTTAACTCCAAATGGTCTAACCTTTATTAAAATGTACCATGCAAAACATGCCATTTTATTTATTTTAATAGCTTAAGAAATATTGTTTTCTAAATATCGCATATGAATAATTAACCATAGGAAAAGCAGTGGATTTAAGGTATCGCTTCATAGGCACATTGATATGGATTCAATGAACAACATAGAAAACGCCTCATTATACTAGGATGGATTCATATCACTAAATGACATTAGCTTGACCTTGATGTTAGCTTCGAAAAAAACCTCATATGACCCTAATGATGTGACTTTAAAATGAGAATCACAGTGTGACATGACGTTAGATTGTGTAAGTTAACATACTCTTCCTATGACTAATTGATTATAACCAAATTGACACCACACCGCGAGGATATATCGGGTACATCAGTGCTAACATTCAGTCATGTGGTACTCACATTATATTATTACAAACTAGAAATGTACTACCGCAAAATGGCCCGGGATTTTAAATAAACTAATCTAAATAGTTTATTCCACAATTTTACCATTTTTTAATGTCAGCAAAATATGAACATTCCAACAAAAAAAAATATAGACCTACATGTAGCTGAAACCATCAATAAAATTATGTATATTTTTATTGAAACCACAATTTTATGTATTTCCTATTTTTGTTACCCTTTTTTGTCTACCATTCATTAGATCTATCTTAAGAAGTGTCTTTATAGTGTGACATAGAAACAATGTATATGGTTGATTTCTTATTGCATCTGTAATTGTGTATTCGAAATCGAAAATAATGAGCAATATATTTGCGATTTGCCGCTTAACAATTAAAATAAAATGAAATAATAAACTTAAAATATGCTAGAACTTAGATAGATAGATAGAAAATAATGTATTTTCGTTTAATGTATAATAATTTTACCAAATTTGTTTAACACTATTACACATCGTTTATTTTAACATTTAATTCTTCATCTCTATTTGTATATTTGAGTTTACTTGATTAACTTAGCACTTTGGTTTCCACCTGCTATTTAAGACGTTAATTGTCACTTGCTTCATGTATGACGTAACAATTATTTTGCGCAATGTAAAATAACCTCGATTGTTGCTACCATGCAAATTCTATTCGATTTCTTTAAAATACGATTTTATTACTTTAAATGCATTATTTCTGTTTTTGTTTCGTTGTTGGTTGTTTTATTGCTATAACTAATGTTCTGAAATAGGTTAGATACCCAAATGACAGCTATTAAGATTTCGAAGTGGAGCATTTCTTTAATCGCCCATTTCATAGAATTAACAAGCCATCGTAGAGGGCCAAGCCCCCAACCTTCCAACCAACAGCTTCCAGTCCCCACCC
>LQRL01136428.1:4039-15341 GCA_001703475.1 Hydroides elegans | reverse complement strand
ATTTTGCAACATAGAATTATGTTTAACTTGATCCAGTCAGTTTTAAATCATAATCCCAGCAAAATGCCATGTGTTAAAGCTTTGTAACCAAGACGAATTCCATGCCATCGACAACGGTTGTCAAGGTAACATGATTGCTGCTAAGAGACGCGCGATGACAGATCTGAATCGGGATTGACGTCGACGCTCTGAATGCGAAGATAATCCATTCGCCGTTCGGTTGTGGTTACTTTCAAGCTGCTGTATAAAAAAAAAGGTTGAACTTATTTCATGTGATAGGTTTGCAGATAAGAAAACCATCATAAAACTGCTGAGATGTTATAGAAAAATGAATAAAAGCCAATGCAAAGCAACCATTGATTTTTATTGGAATAATAGTAGTGAGAAACTTTAAAAGCAAGATAATTTAAACTTACTATTGGTTCTTGCACGAAGACCGGTATTCGCTTCTCACACCATTGCCAATGGTTGCTATGGAGGTACTCAGTGAGTAGCGCGTATTCTACAAATTTAAAAGTAGAGAGGATTTTAACCACGATTTATTTGGTTTTAGCCATAAACACTTACATATGTATACTACAGAACGTTTGATGTTAATCCGATGGGCCTCTCATACTTTACGACTTATTAAAATATCTTTATTTAAAAGCCCGACTAAAACCAAGTGAAAAGCGTTGTTGCCTCTTTTTCCATTAGCAGATCATGAATATTTGAACGAATCGGGGATTAAACCAAAATGGGGCAACGAGCATATTTCCGGCCGGGGGATGTCTGTTGCACCTGTCGCTCTCAAGGCCCAGGCACTTCACTTAAATTGGGCGATTCAATCCAAGGGAGATGTTTTATTCATAATTTGATTAAAAGAAACTCAAGCAAAAATTTGGCTCATTTAATTGTGTACCGCTGTTATCACCAAATATCACTTATATGACTATGCCTCCGAATAATTCTTTTGAGTCTTTTTTATGCAGGCCCTATAGTTGTAAATAAAGCCTATTTAAAACATTTTAACAAACTAACCACTATTTGTCTTATTTCTTTTTCCAACAACTACCCACAAATCTGCTCAAGCAAACAGCTCAGGTCTCAAACGGGCGATAAATAGCTCAGTGAGTAATTATTTCAAGGCGCGGAATTGTTCTTTGAGGCCATTTGAGAGCGACGACGGCCCATTAAACAAGGAATCTAAAATGGCCAGTTCGGATAATTTGGGTCTTCTTTGAAAGTCTCATTATTCACTTTTGCGATGGTTGGTAGAATTAGTGATTGTAGATGCAGCAATGAGTGGACGTTATAGAGCGTAATATACATGTATGTTATTAAAATAAAGTTAGCGATAATAAAACGTACAAATTGGAACCAAGATATACAATAACTTTAATCCGGTTTAATTATCGATTATTATTAGTTCGATGTTGTTTTTTTTTTACTTCTTCCTCTCCATTAATAGCTTATGAAATGATTTAGTTTTCTTGGGCAAACTTTTCCGTCATTTTCCCCACTTTGCCTTTTGTCACTTTGCTCGTTTGTCTCTTGTTTTTGCAAAGCCAAAAGCCAAGGAAAAGCGAATGAATGGCGTGTGATTTAATTATCCTAATAACAATGAATTCATCAAGCCATTGCTATTTTTTACATCCTCTGATAAAAAGTGGATTGTGATACATAACAGCAATTTTTGCTTATAGCAGCTATTCCTACACACTGACCTTTGATACCTTTTGCATATTGATAATATTTACATTTTAATCATTTATTGATAAAAAAAAGCTGCATTATAAATTCGCGGATCCAGAAAAAATGTTACACCTATTCAGTTTGCCCATGGAATAACATATTAGAGAAGACAGGGGTCGCCAGTTTATTATTTGTTACATCATACCGCATAAGAACGAAAGCGTATAGTCAAATGTGAAATTTTACAGGTTGTAGCAACGTTTTCAAATGTATGTTAATATATTTTTTTCTTCTTTTTTGTGGTCTGTGGGGCTTTTTATTCGTGGCGGTTTCTTGTGTTTTCTAGCCTCCACAGACGCTAATGTATTAATAATTAGCAAAAACTTATGGGTCAATTAATAATTATGTTATGTGTATGTTACTATTTTTACATGTGTATTTGTACTGTTTGTATATTGGTGTTCAATAATTATTGTACCTGTACGTTTTAAAAGGTTAACATACATTAATATCAAATAAAAAAATATATGCCATTTATCCATGTTTGTCTATTCTCTTTTACATATAAACACATCGGTCGGCAAGTATAAAATGTATTTGAAATTATGTTCTTGTGATTTAAAATTATATTCTTGTGTTTTAAATAGATAAAAAATGTCGGCCACCGGAGTGGTTTCATGCCGAAACCCGGGATTGAACCAGGGACCTTTAGATCTTCAGTCTAACGCTCTCCCAACTGAGCTATTTCGGCCGACGAATATTACAGGTTTTATTATTACACAAAACCACATTGCAGAGAAAACCCATTGACAAGAAAATATGTCGATGTGAAGAGGTAGCATGCACTGCACAATGCATATAATAATATGGTCGATAAATGTGAATCACGTGACTAAACGTGCTTGAGACAGGTTTTTGCTATAGCTGTATGCTGACATTGCATTTTAAATACCATTTTCTAATACCTATAGAATTGCTTTGGTCTATCCAATCTGTTATAAATTATATTGTACATTGCTTATATAAAAGTCATGAATCGCTCTATTCTTTTGTGAAATAGATATTTCAAAATCAGTGACTGACCGTGTTTGAGCAGTGCTTGAGGCAGAGCGTTGCTATGACAACGAGACCGTTCATGATCACCACCAGCACCAGCAGCAAGATAAAAAGGCCTGAAATGCATTTCGAAAATTTAAAAAAAAAAGTTTTCAAACAAATAAATACAATGATACAAGCATGGTAGCTCACGCAAAAAAAAATCACACAGAAAAACACTTCTGAATACTGCAAAAGTGTATAGCCATTAGAAATATTGACGTTCTCCTTTACATATATATTTAGGTCTCGAAGACATATTATCATTAATTGGGTATGGGACTAACCTATGAATATTAGATAGAGGGTCGTGCTGAACCAGATGTGATCACAGGAGAAGTTGCTTTGCACCAGAGTGACAGCTGAAGTACCTTGATCTCTGAAGCCGTCACAAATACGAGGAGCCTTAATTACTTCAGTCATATAAATTTTAATAATTTGAATATCAAATGCCTAAATAAATAAAAGATCCATCTTTATGGTAACGATTTGAATTAGATATAATTTGTTTTAGTGATAACCTCTTACTAAATTACCTTTTCAGTTTTGTTTGAAAGTCGAATAAAAGTAAATTACATGTAGAACTATGTGATTCAGAAGAAATATCCCACTTTACCCTGTTCATTGATAAGCCTATTTGATACATACTGAACTCAGTGATTCCCGCATTCCATCAAACAAACAATATAATCAAACCCAAAAATACCTTTCGCACTTGCACGAGTTTCTCGTTGACACGCACGCACCGTAGACCTGTAAATGCACCGCGTAGAGTCGCGTGTTGAAGAATCGACCCATGTCAAAGAGCACCATGCAGACCGGAAGTGACACTAAGGACGACATCGCCCATAGCAACAGCTGAAAATGTTTGTGGAATGGTAAAGCAATGATATCGCTGTGTCCCGATGACTGAAATGTTAAAGGAAATGTGACGAGGCCAAAAAATATTTTCTTTAGATAAATCTATTTATGTAGTTTAGACAAATATACTGGTATTAAATCAATTGATCTATTTTTTCTTCATTAAATTCAAAATAACACTTTGTGTTTAACTCAATCTAAAGTAATGTTTTTCTTTTATTGTGATATCTTGCTTACAATGATGTATACATTTAACTTTTATTAGGAGTATACTCTCATGACCTCCATGGCTTTGTTTTGCTGTGACAGTAGTGTAGCGTGTCGATCGTGATTATCTTTAAACAACCATCTTAACTCACCGTTATCTTCCGGTTGTGCGCCAAACAGATAACGCCCAGACTCGAATGCACGAACGGCTGCAAAAAGCACATAAACAATACATTGAAACGAAAAAGATTCTCAGGACTCTATCGTACTTACATATTGACGTTCGGGGAAACATTCGATGAGTTTTGGAAATGTCTGTCCGCACCAGTTCGGCCCCTTTTGGGACGGGGACGAAGTAATTGGGACCGATGACTAGGAAGTGTCTTTTACGTGGGACCAAAGTGTATTTGTCACGGTGCCGAAGTGTATCTTATAGGGGCAAAAATGTCCCGATTAGGGGCCAAAATGTACAGAGCTGGATGCAACTTAGGGAAGATGAAAAAAAAACTATCATTTCTTCATTTGGACACGAGCAATAAGAAAATAAGCGCAGTGCCCGTGCTTGCCAAGTTTGGAATGAAGGATATATCTGCTAAAACAATTCCCCCATTAACGCAGATTGTTTGTTTTGGCAAACTACTTGTTATATATTCCTACATATTAATTTGAATCACAACGAAAGACCATGGGAACCATTAAACCACCACAGCGGCCTTTTATATCAGTCTCCATAGTCTAATCCGTTATCACATATCGGCCGCCAACAAAGCATTGCCGAGTGAATCGCTTCATTGGCTCAAGGGCCTTCCCTCTATCTCATACCATACAATTAGCCTCCAAATACATCACCACTTTAGTCTACGCTAACAAGCATTTAGAGAGTCACGGAGCTGCCCGAAATTAGTCAGGTGTGACGTCATAGATATTGTTGATGGTCCATGGTTACTTGTTGCTTACATGTACAAGGTTGAACCTTCCCATTTTGGGTCGCAATATCAAACCTCAAGGATCCACAATCATCAGACATACATTGTTTAATGCTCAATATCGGGAAGAAGATAGAGTTTATTTGATAAAATATCTGTAAATGAATACCCAGTTTATCTTTTCTACATTGCTACTAGATATTTGAAAGAATAATTTACCCCATATAATAATGCTTTTATTCACCTAATGATTTAACCATTGATTTTCATCGCGTGGTTTGCGAAATGTTATTTATCAGTTTTATATGGTTGGATGCTGACTCACCAGAAAGGACACGGTCCACAGTTTGGGTGGACTGCGGTCTGCAAGTGTCTCCAGATGCCAGCAAAGCGTCATTCCAGCGCCCATAAGAGCCACGCCTGTCGGAAAGGACGTGCTCAAAATATACATATTTAGAGAGGTCGTGTCGAAATGGTTTTAGTTGAGTAATCTTTATAATACATAAATATAAATAAAATATAAACAAAGCACTCATTGGTTGATAAGTAAAACGGGAATGGTTACTTTGAGGGGTTTTACTTGAGGATGGCTCTTTCTCTTTTTGAAACAGAACCTTTGTTATGGTTCTATCAAATAAAAAATAATTCAAAATATTAAAGAGACTCGATAAATATGTTTTATTTGTTAAATTTAAGACTGACATTTTTGCACATGACGAAAATAATGCACGATCAAATAATTCAGGTCTCATTCTCTGGGCGACCCTTATCTTGGCCAAAATGCTGCAGAAAATATGCAGGAAATCATTGACTCAATCGGGTATCTAAATAAAATCTGTCTCCCATTTTTGCTATCTTCAGAGATTCAGTCTACCAAACATAATAGAGTTTATTCTCACAATAAGACCGACCGCTTAGTGAAATGTCTGGGCTTTTGTAATGGCGGCTGAGAATTTCCATGATTTCATTTAGATACAATGTCTCTAGAGCTGTTGGTTGACAAAAAATAGTTCACTGTATGTTTCCTGGGATGTATTTTACACTGAGTAAATGACCAAGCTTTAATCCCATTCAGGTCTTGGTTCACATGGCACTAAAGTACGGTGGTTTGACAAATGCGTATCTTTTTTTCATATAATTCTAGCGCCATTATTGTGAATAAGACCTTATGAAAGACCTAGTTATGTTCACTATCTGGCACATATTTTTGCCTAAAAGGGGAGTAGTTAAGCCTCATCAAATGGAGCCGCCTCTGAAATCGTCAGATATAGGTTGTCTGTACATTTTTCAGTTGAAAGGAAAACGAGGGACATCGAACGTTTAAAAGACAGTAAAAACAATACTTATTCTTAAACTATAAAGGCATTGTATATCAATCAATCATATTTCTTACCTAGAATAAAGCAAATAGCACACAGAGCGAGGAGACACTTCTTGATCCTCAGTTCAGCATCGAACACGATTCCCGTTGACATCATGGCTTCGTCTCCCTTGGTTACCAAAGTGTCACGTGACAAACATTGTGTCAACGAATAACATGGTTCTCAGGTTGCGGATGCTTGGTTTTATTAACTTAGTTTGTGTCTTATTATTTTATCTTATATCCCGTGTCAGGCCGTTTTATGCTGTGCTTATGGATTTATTCTCATCATTCCGCGAAAGACATTTCAGTTTTGTTTTCATTAACATTGTCTCATATATCAGATAAATTCATTCTTATTTTCTTATATTTAAAATCTATCATATACATTTTTAGTTTTTTTTTAATTATGGAATGATCCATTTTCATACGATTATTCTGAACGATATCCATCGACTTCAATTTAATACGTTGAATTTCCAAAACATATATAAATATGCATAATTTGCCTTATAGTCTAATTTTAATATGGATTAATCAAGGGAAAACACATCTCAAATAGCTTATGATATATCATGATTTTCTGCTCTGGCTCTGGCAATGCGTGTATATGTAGTTTATATGAAGCTTTACGATTCAATAGGTGTTTTTAACAAACCGTTTCTATATTTATTCGGCAGCAACCATTACCTTTTTATTTTAACTAAGGCATCACACATTTAACTTATGTTTTAATCCACAATCCAGCAGCGTTTATGTTTAATGGACGCTTTCCAATATTAGAATATTAACAGAAGAATTGCGTACTTTTTTTCCAGTAGATAATTGAAGTTGATCACACATGATTGACTTCTAAATATTTACAAAATATCCTAGGTAAATGTATCCGGGATGAGGGTCGGTTAATGTCCTCCATCCAATTACATTTTTAATATAACACATTGAACACAATCATAATCTTTATATCCAAATATGCTTATACATGTACGTAACATCCAAAATACTGCATATTTATATATTTTTTTAAAATAAAATCTCCGTGTTAATAGCATCAAATCAGCCTGAGTCTGCCTATTTCACATCACCCGCTCCCGTTTCCAGCGGGAGACAGATTTTCAAATCACGCCACAGCCCATTAGACTCCCTCAAAGACTAATCCCGTTGATATTCCTTGTGTCACTTGCACGGCGTCGCATTAAAAAACAACAACAAAAAGAGACTCCCTCTTGCCTGACCCTTAAGGCAAATGGACCCTTATTAGCATATTTAGGCTTATAGCGTTTTTTCCCTTCCCTCGGATCTCTCTCCTTAAGTAATGGGAAATCCCTGTTGGGTTTTGTTTCATGTGATAGCTTTGCTTAAGGATATGCTCTTACCTTACGCTGATGGGTTTTTGCGTTCCTTTTGTGGTTTATGCAGCGAGTTAAAAGACGGAAATAATCCTTAAAAATTGAAATGATGTGACATGCAGGCTTCGGCGGACGTATATGATTTGGTATGAGCATCTTTTTGACGTTTATTGGTTGTTTGTTCGTATACTATGTCTGATTTATAATATATAATGATGCCATATTGTCATAATCAGTAGTTATCTTTCAAATTGAAACTATATTTTCTCATCTTCAATTCGATTTTGCATGACTTTTCGTATATAATTACAATTAGACCATTATTAGGATCCATACAAAATTATAAAACACGAACGATACACTTCCTTGTTCTTCCACCTTACCGATGTACAAGCAACCTTCTAGCTAAAAAAAACATAAACTGTAACATCTTCAATGGTGTTTCCTCAACCCTACCTAACCCGCTCGGAACGACGTCAGGGGATAGGTAGTTGTCTCCAGTCCTATGCGTTGAGGGACAACGACTACACTAGAATAGCAGGAAAACGTTCAAAGTTGACCAAATAAAATCGTCTTTTTTTACTGTGTGCATAGAATTACGTTATAAAGATGTCACTTACCGAGCGGGAACAGGCACTTTTCTGGGTCTGTGACAGATATGAACAGAAAAACCTAATGAGCTCCTTTAAAGGCAGTGCGCGGAGGCTTCGAGCATCAAGATATGAGCAACAACAATGCAGGGCGTCGTTGGGTTTTGTAAGAGACCTTAAATATATGCTCTCTGGTTTTATTTATGCTAGGATTTCAGATTAACCCAGTTAATGTTGCATGCATGGCGAGTTTTGTTTTGCTACAGTCTTACCCGCTTTTATTACATGGTTGACGCAATATACAGGGCAATATCACCTGGTCAATATCACTTTTGATATTGCCCGTGAGGGCCGCCCCGTTATATTTTCCAATTTCAAATATTAATTTCATGTAATAAAATGAATAAATTCCTCATGGTGCATACCAAAATCGTTATTGACCCTCGGGATATGGAAAAGCAATGCCCGCGCCCTTCGGGCTTGGGCATTACTATTCCCTTCCCTCGGGTCAATAACAATTTTGGTTAGACCCTTCGGGTATTATTCCTATTTTCTCGTCAGTGCTCGGACCGAGGTAAAAATGTCGAGATAGCCGGCTGACGAGATCTGGGTTTAAATGGTAACGTTAAATGAGCATGGGGATTCGAAAAAGTGACGAGATAGGCGGTTTACGAGATAAACGGGTACGAGATAAGCGGGTAAGACAGTACCCAAATAACGATCCGATCCGTAGAATCAGTATTATGTATAATTTATAGTTTCATTATAGTTTTGCATTTTACGTCGTCTAATCCATTGCGGACACTATGTAAAATGATTTTTAATCAACTAAATGTTTTATAAATGGTTTATAAATTAAATTAATAAAAATCAAAGGACATATCGGAAGATCTTAGTTTTCACCTAGAGTTCTCTTTAACAATGTATCATGTTTAATTATTTTAATCAAAAGCAATTACAAATACAAAAATTTAAAGAAATGCTTATATCGCTAGGCGGATATGAATGCAAAATAGTAGTTAAATCATTACAAAACATAAGGAAAACCGAAATTAAGCACTGTTCTTCTATATTGCACATGATTCTTTATTTCCTCCAAAAACCTGGCTGTTGCTTCGACAATGTTTTACGACGACCATTTGACGGCAACGGATGCCCCTTAAGTGTCGCATTAGAGCTTCCCTGCAGCTATTTAATGACTTTCCAGACAATGAGCTTCTAGGTTTTTAAAGGTTTCTTTAATCATTTATTTGTCTCGCATGCGCTTCAGATTTTGTTTGTTTTAGTAGAAAATCTGTTTTTTTTTTAATGTTTCGAGGTTGCCAAGGGTTACACTGCGTTTTGTTTTAGTTATTTAATAGAAATATAATTGCGAATGGAGTATCGTAAAACATAATGTAATTTTAGAATACCGCAAAAATTGGGTTCATCATTAATTTAACAAAAGCTTCAAGTTTCAGGGCTTATGTGCTGATGTCATTTTTAGGCTTATTGCATAGACTGTTTTTAAACATCCGTTATGAGCAGTAACCATGTTTGATACACTACAATCTTATACTATTGCTTATAACCACTTATATTGAATTCAAATGTCGATGCTTATCGATCGTGTACTTGATTGCTCTTTGACAATTGGATTTGTGAGCAATTTTTAGTGATAATTCATATCAATTCATTATAGCTTTGTTCTAATGGATTGCAGGCTACTCAGCCCAAGAATTTACCCAAGGACTGTGATATAGAATATGAAATCACAGAGCACGCTTGGTTTCACATGACCTCGAGAAATGTCAAAAACAATAGGGTAAGGGCTACGGGGAGTGTGAAAGGAAAGGAGATGTCATCGACAAAAAGTGTGAAAAAAATCTAAAGCTCTTGACCCACTTTTAACAATAAGGTTGGATTGTTGACACAATTGCATTGTTCTTTCATTGTACTTTAAGGATTAATCGTTAATCCCAAATCGAATGAAAGCAAATCCAGAACTGCCAGGAGAAATCACTAACCGACGCATTTATTAACACTTTTGCAGATGCATTTGATTTTAACTTATATTATGTTTGGAATATTGTTGAAAGTATTCGTTTGAAAAGCTGTAAAAAGCATATCTGCATTCCTCATTTGACCTTTCAATGACTAATTATCCTATGATGATACACTTCAAACACTATTTTGATACATCTTCATCTTGAAAGAGTATGAAATCGCTTTGATATCCGTTGGTCAATGTCAATCATGTCAGTTTGACCTTTCTATCATAATATTGATATTAGAAGATGTTCCTACATATCAACGATTGTTTTCACGGTGCTCTAATCAGGGCGTGTCCAATTTACCGTTTAACTAATCTTTTATACAATCCCGATGAGCAAGACATCACAACAGGTAGTAATTTTGTGGACATGTACAGTAAACGCGCTTTATAACTTTGCATCGTGCGGGCGTGCGGGCGTGCGGGCGTGCGCACGATAGGATTTTAGCGTGGACAAATTTCGATTTAAGCGTGGAGTGTTTTAAGCGTGCGGGCGTGCGGGTGTGCGGGGGTGCAGGCGTGCGGGCGTGCGAGCGTGCGGGCGTGGATAAACAAACATGATCATGTCGATTGTGTATATTATATTTGATAAATAATTGTATAACCCATATAAAGTATGAATTCTTAATAATTAAACACTATTTTTCTTAACACCTAGTAATTTGGCCGACCCCATGCACCTTGTCATTAACACTGCTTGAAGTGTTTCTTTAGTTTAAAAACAATTTTATTTGAGTTTTCACGTATATTTGTTCATGTTCCATTCCTTTAACAGATTAAACTTATGATAGATAGACATATTAAAATGTTTTACAGTGTTATTCAATATAGGGGTTGCTGTCATTATTAGAATATAACGCATTAACTATTATTATTTAGACAAAATAAATTATTCATTTACTAGAGTAAATTTAACTTGAAGCAATTTAGTGTAAATATTTTAGCATTTCCTATAATTATGATACGGGGTAGTTTTATATACATATTTTCTTTAACAAATGTGTATACATAAAATTATGCTTGAATATTAGATAATAACATGCTAAGAGATCAATTTAATCTTAAAATGGAAATTAAAACATGTAGTAAAGGTATTGATTTGGTAGCTGCTCAAATGATAATCGAGGCATGTAGCAGACTGAGGAATTATCCCTTGCATCCTTTATATATACACACACACATAAGCGTGCGGGCGTGTGGGCGTGCGG
>LQRL01136416.1:4550-22314 GCA_001703475.1 Hydroides elegans | reverse complement strand
TAACCGAATAAACGAAAAAATCACTACGCATAACCGCAAATTTTGACGCGAAAGATTTTGCCTACGATAGTCTACTTAGGAGTGGTTTTTACTGTACATGCGTCATGAGGACGACTTCATTGCTTCTAAAGGGATACAAGTGAGAACCATTGTACATGTATATGTTGTAGGGTATCTATTCGGTTAGGGCAAGTATACTTACCCTAGGGTAAGTATACTTGCCCTGAATTTTTAGGGTAAGTATACTTGCCCTGATATTTTTCAGGGCAAGTATACTTACCCTGGATTTTGGCCTTCTAAAAATTAAAGATACCCTGACTTGGTATGTCCATTATATGCACACGTTATTCATGGGGGTGAGTGAGTAAAACGTTTCGCTTTGTAAGTGGAACCCATTGATCTGATTATTGGCTTAATTAACACGGTACGCGACTTTAAATTTAACCTTTTTAAACAATGGTATTTGACTTGAATAGTTTTAGATTTGTTGAAAGTAGAATAATTGCAATTTAAAATCAGTGTTTAGACATTTAACACGATTGGGGGTTGATCTGAAGGGTATTATTGTGAATTATCATACAAAAAATGTTATTAAGAATAAGTGTTATCTTTAAATGCTAACACATAGTTAAGCCACTCAAGTAAAACTTCTTTTATTTTATTGCATAAAAACTCTCATAAAGAACTATATATATTTATAGTTTTACAAATTGTCAATAACTCCAATGCATTTATTTTCTTTATTCGTTTATATTTGAATAATCGATTCGTTAACGAAAGTCACACCCTCACGCTAGGTAAATCATTTCCCTTAACCTTTACTCATTTTCATGACAACATGTATGGCTAGAGTGACAACCTGGTACATTTTGCTCGGGAACATTTGTAGATTTAAAACGATAATACCTATTTGCATAAAAGTCATATTTTTGCTAACGCATCACTGCATCCAAGGACATTAAAACGACACATTTATTTTCAAAGGAAACATATACCCCTTAATGAATCCTGACCATCCAATTTTACTAATTTTCATTTCTACATGAAGGGCACGAGCGAAATGTTTAATGCCGATACCAAGATCGAAATGATCTACTCATTGATCCAGAGGGAAACGCTCTACTCATTGAGGCGAAATGTTCGAATCAATAAGCCCCCAATAGTAATCACTCTAAGGCTGTTTTAGTAATAGAATAACTAAACCATAAATTAAAATTGCAATCAATAATCATTAGCACAATCGATATAAGATGCGAAACATTCAACTCACACTAATCCAAGCGAAACCTTTAACTCACTCAAATGAATAGCTCATATGTTTATATCAAGTCAGGGTATCTTTCATTTTTTGAAGGCCAAAAACCAGGGTAAGTATACTTGCCCTGACAAATATTAGGGTAAGTATACTTACCCTAACACAGTCAGGGCAAGTATACTTACCCTAGGGCAAGTATACTTGCCCTAAAACGAATAGATACCCTGTGACATATACAAATATAATGACATACAATAGTAAAACAATAATAAAACACAATAACATCGTAAATATCATCAGATCTTTAAACTTGAGACAGAAAAAGCACTACGCATACATTTCACAAAGCAGCACTATCATGCGATTTTACCAAGAAGCACACTGCATGAAAAATAGATTCCAGTATAAATAATGACTTAGATGAATAAATGTATTCGTAAGTTCGTAACTGAGAAACATTAGAGAAAAATAGTTCTACGTTTCTGAACACCGTTACCAATGCGCACTATGTATCTCTTGAACCAAATGGACTATTTCTGACAGACACCAAGTTAACAGCAAGCAATATCACGAAGCATTACAAACATTTCGTAGAATATACAATTGTACAATTACAGTTGCGAATGTTTGACCTTCAAATGTATCCTCAAACTAGTCTGCTGCGAGAAGCTCTTGACACAATACGGACAACAGTACAGCTTCTCAACCGCCGTATGACTAAACAGATGCTTCGAAAGCGCGTGCGAGTCCAAAAAGATCTTGCTGCACACTGGACACACGGCACTCGCAACCGATGGACTCTCGTGGTTCTTATGACGTTTCATGTGACGCATGTATTGCTTTCGGTTGCCAAAGTCACGGTTACATTGAACGCATCGGTGACGCCGCGCGTTTGATGGGCCGCAGACGCGTTGATGTAAGACGAGTCCGCGATGTGTATGGAAACCGCGATTGCAGTGCTGGCATGGATGCTGCTTCCTCTGTTGTAGAGATGAAAGTGGAGGCAGTGGAGAGACGGCGGGGATATCGGTTGGGAGCTGTGATCGGTATTCAGCAAGTGAGAAGAGCTGCCTTCGCGGTGATGGTTGGATGTCAGCAGCAGGTGTGGTTTCCTTAATGGGGGACAACGGAATCGTGTTCATCACAGATGTCATGCAGTTAAGAAGCACCTCTTGGAACTGGCTGTCGCATTTCTTCGGCGTACTGCTGGAAAACTGCTGTGACGGGTCACTTGGGGATCGCGGATCGTCACAAAAGTCGCTTGCCACATCGAGGTCCATTGTCATATCGGCTACATGATGAGATGCTGTTGGTGTTTCTTGGTGCTGTACACAGGATGGTTGCTTGCTGGAATCTGCAACGAGGTGTGTGTATCCACTGTGCAGTTTCGGCTGAAGAGGCTGTGACGGCAACTGCGAATTCGTGTGTGGAAATCCATATCCGTTCATCGAAGGTGGGGTAGCGTTTGGCATAGAATAACCAGAACCATAAACCATGGAGTAACCAGCATTGTAATCATGGTGCTGCACATGTTCCCGATAGTATCCATACGTAGCCTCAGAGCCAGATGACGCACAGAATGGAGTATACGCAGCAGGACGGCGAGTATCGATCTGTGACGCAAATGAGGGGCGAGTGGCTTCTTTGCTGTAAACCGGCGCGTAGGGATGAAGGCGAGCGGAGGTGGCGTTGGAGCGGTGGTACTGTGGCACTGCAATGGAACCGCTATTTCGATGAGGGTGTTCCTGTGAAGAAGGGTGGATGAAGTTCCAAGGGAGCTGAGCTGCCATCTTACGTATTGCAAGCTGTGGAAATCAGAAAGCAATATGTCCATAAGAAAATGGTAATGTATTTATTTTTTGAGAGCAGTACCTAAGATTGTTTGAAATCATCAGCAACAAGAAAAGATTATTTTAAAAGATCGATTGGCCTTTTATGTTAGCCTATATCCTTTTTTAATGACACATGAAGACAAAACACTGGTCGATTATGTAAACCAAAGATCATGATTTTACTTTAAAATGTCTATGTTACCTTTTGAGAGCACTTTATAGCAAAAAATATATTATTAATCCGAAGCAACAAGTTTTTATTAAGCTCCACTCTTTAAAATTTAACCATATCCTCAATGTGTTTACTTTTAATGTGTATTATATGTTCAAGCACAATGTATTTTATGAATAAAATCTGAACTTACCTCCCCTTTTATACCCGAAAATAATCGAATCCATGCTTTCCAGAGCAAAGCATGCCAACACTTTGTCCCGGAGTGCTTCAACCTGGTTGGTCACAATTTTAACTCAGCAACCCCGAGTCAAGCATCGGTGAGCTTTGCTCTGGTGTGCTGCAACCAGGATAGCCCCTTCCCAGCTGTTGACTCGAGCATAAATTCAGAGTAAAGGTTACGGCCGCTTCCAGCCGGAGCAAGGCTTTTCACACACAGGGCTTGCTAGCCTGAGGCGTTATTATGCCCAGCGTATGGTTGACGCCTGAGCGAAGGGATCAATTGCAATTGCATAAGGGCATCAAGTTGGTTTTGATCCGCATTCATGGTGAAATTGTCTTATTCAATTCAGCTGCGTAGGTAAATGATTGCAATTGATTCCATGTAGAACTGGTTTTATTTGCAAATGCTTGAATTCTGAATCTACGCTTCCCCGATTATAATCTTATAATTTATTATATATCATATTTGTATTTATATATCAGCATAGTATTTTAAAGTTTTATGAATACCGATAGCAATATTAATTTATCACATAGCAATATATATCAAAATGTATATTTAATTGTTATTTACCATTTCATTAAAATTCAACGATAATGATGAACATTTATATAATATCAAATAATGACAGCTAATATATATTCAAATCATTATTGGAATTAAATAGCGAACAGTTTACTATAAGTATAGATATGGATTTAAAATATGTAATACATGTTTAACAAATTGTTGTGGATTAGAATATCGGTGTCGCCGATTTTACATTTATTGAATATATTAATCGCAGATTTCGCTATAAATACATTAAATAATTAAAGATGAAAAATACCGAGAAACATGGAGTTGACAGTGAGATCCCTCCTCAGCGCGTCCAACTGCCAGTCTTTGGTCCACTGCACTTCAGCATGTCGTCCGTCCGTGCGTATGTCGATACGCAGCGTCGTGCACTCAAAGTTATCCTACAAGTTGAGGAATTGAGGATAATATGTGTTTTTGTTTTAGACATAAAATAAATCGATCCTCGAAAGAGTTGTCCGTCCTTATCAAAACTTCTACTTGTATGTTTGTATTTTTAAACTGACTCCATTGTTTGGGATAACGGTGAGCAGAGAACTTTTCTTTTACTCGATGTTTTAAAATACCATTGATCTATATACAACTACATGTATATAATGAACAAAACATAATTGGAGCGTATTGAAACTCTTGGTCACCGTTGTCAAACCTTTGCGTTATAACCGAGCGGGGTTCATGATTCCTTTAAAAATTCATGTGTGCGACCCATTGTCTCTCAACGTATCGTTAATATGCTCAGTGAAGGTGCTTACACTCAAAAAAATATTCGATGATAAAAACTAAAACAATATTTTTCCATTAGATTATATAAAGACCTCAGATAAGACCCATGCTCTCCTACCTTATCATTGATGCGCGCCGTGATCGTTCCATGTTTCTCGCCATTTGTGTTGAGCATGCGTATTTCTTCGGCGGCGAACATCGCCTTCATTTCCGCCGGAGTGGCCGTCGTGGCGAAGTCGATGTCGGCCGGGGTCAGACCGCGTACCAGGTCACGTACCTAAGAGAATTAGGTTTATTTATTTATTTGAGTTAGTTATTTCCTTCTGACGCTAGGATGATTTTGATAACTTTCATATGCCAAAGTCAAAGTTGCACTACTACGACAGTACTATTTATTCATCTCATTTTATTTCGATTGCATCTTTCATGATTTTCAAATCGCTATTCATCATCAACTAGAACCTGTAAGTGAGCAGCAGGATCCCCCATGCACGTTATTGTCACAAACAAGCACAATATTCCCAGAGGGCTATATATTTCAAGTATGAGCAAGACAGAACAAATCTGAAACCATATTCGTCGATTCAGGGTGCGTACAGAATTTTCATTAGCGATTTCCAGGACTTTCCAGGACTTTTTGAGGTCGATTTCCAGGACTTTACCAGAACTTTTTTTATCAATGTTCAGGACTTTTTATTGCAATTATACTGATGGGGGTCGAATTTTAACGGTTTATTAAGACCCTTTATACTTTACTTTTATGATACATGATTACAATAGTTCAACGTCAGAGAAAGCGAACGCCGGAGGCGCAAGCGAAAAATCAGTTTACCATAAAGCCATAGAAATACCCTGGATTTCCGTTTGATCTGGTGTTTGCGCTAAAACCAGAATGCACACTGGCCCTTCGGAACATAAATCTGAAACATTTACTGGCCCAGCCGAAAACGTTGTTGCCCGACGTTAAAGATATTACCTTAATAACCTAAATTCAACGGCCTCAAGCGAGGCCATCGTCTGAAATGTCACACGCACTGTCCAAAATGAGCTCGCATACGCTTAATTTTGATAATGAACGCCCTAGAGTTGAGCGCCAAAGGCGCGAGCGAAAATTGTTTAGATAATCGTAAGGAAATATTTAATGAGTTTGAGCTATACAAACTCTACATTCGGTTCGAGAGTCTTTCAAATCGAACCTCTGGCACCTAATACACCGGTTGTGTATGCGACTGATTGACCGCTAAGGTCGAGGTCTTTCGTTTTTCACTGTAATCCGAATCCAATCAACTCTTGAGATAAATTCAGGGTGACCAGTCTCCAGACAGTTTAAAAATCCCTGATTATTCCCTGACTTTCCCTGATTCTTTCCCTGATCCAAGATGATACTTTATAACAAACAATATCTATATTTGGTCAATATTCAAGCGCTGACTGCGCAAGCCAAAACGCCAAAGAAGTATTCATAGCATACGAGCGCTGAAGGCGCGAGCGAAACGTTCTAGATAAATCCTAAAAACTAACAAATAAATACAAAAACGAAATTCCCTGATTTTTTTCCCCTGATTCATATTGAAATTCCCTGATTTTTCCCTGAATTTACCCAAAAAGGTATATTTTCCCTGACTTTCCTGATTTGAAAACGTGACTTTGAAATTCCCCGATTCTCCCTGATTTGCCCTGACGCTGGTTACCCTGTTAAATACATCATCAGTAATATTGCTTCAAAACAAAGGATGACTATGTTAACTGATATGAAAAGTTAAGATGCGAGCGCCAGAGGCGCGAGGAAAAAATCGAAGGCTCATGTAGTAAAATTATAAATTGTCAGTTTTTAATGGACTGCCGGGCCATTTACTTCAAAAAGGTACTAGTCCGACCGAAAATCTACAGGCCACGGGTCAGCGTTAACCGCGAACATTGATTTGATCATATCTTATATCATATGCTTTATGAAATAGAGCGAATTAAAAAACTTTAACTGATAAGCTCTAGTTTTAGGGTTAATATTTGAAGGAAAGTTGCGAATTGCCCAGACACTTTCAACAACCCAGGCGATTTATTGAGTTTGAATGCAGTTTGTAATCATCTCCTTATCGAAACTGTATAAAGGGGATTGATGTAAAGGTCTTTAAGGGTTATGCCTCCAATGAACTTCAAATGAGAGATTCTTATTGGGAGTACTATACATGTGCGAGCGCCGAAGGCGCGAGCGAAAAAAAATCGTAGTTTCACACATTTTTCTCACTTCAATATCATATTTTACAATAAATAATTAAATCTATCGATTTCCAGGACTTTCCAGGACTTTTTGATCGATTTCCAGGACTTTCCAGGACTTTTTCGGGGACCTTATCGATTTCCAGGACTTTTCCAGGATTTCCAGGACTTCCAGGACTCTGTACGCACCCTGTCGATTAGAATGCGGGCTCCATAATGTTAATTATGGCGACAGGCAAATCAATTTGTTTTGTCTTACCCATAATAATATCTCTCTCACAACGGCTTTCTCATAACGTCTCTCTCACAACGGCTTTCTCATAACGTCTTTCTCACAACGTTTCTCTCTCACAACCTCTTATTCACAACATCGTTCTGACAACCATTTCTCACAACATTCCTTTGCTCATAACATCAAGTTATACGCTTAATCTTTCGACAATTTTTGGCCGACTAAACTGAGACCTTGACGTTGCACACCTAAAATCCTTCGTTAGAAGCTATATGAACAGTAAAAACTTGTAACCACTTCAATAATAAAGATCTGGCGTTCACAAGACACCAAATAAAGCTGGAGGAAAACACGAATTTCGCTTAAGTTCAAATGCCTGTAATTTCGACAATTATTGACCGATCAAACTGAAAGGTTGACGTTGCACATCTATAATCCTTGTTTGTATCGAATATGAAGAGAAAAAACCTCTAGGCACGTGCAGTAATGGCGATGTGATGTCTACAAGACACCCACCCTAAGCGCCAATAAAACATGAATTTTGACTTTTTTGAGGGAAGTTTCGAGTGCTGTAATTCCGACAATTTTACGTCGATCAAACTGAAACCTTGACGTTGCACATATATAATCCTTGTTTGTATCGAATATGAAGAGAAAAAAACCCCCTGGGCACGCCCAGTGATGGCGATGTGATGTCTACAAGACACTCACCCTCACGGTGAGACAGACGGACGGACAGACGGACAAGTCCAAACCTATATCCCTCCGTTTCATGGGGGATAATAACGTCATTTATGATTAATTAATGTTTGATCGATGTCGGTTTCGTGATAAAAATATAAATAGCAGAATATGTAAAGTAAAGATACATGTATATAGGTTACATTTTTTTTAAAGAAAAATACTTTACAACAGACTATGACACACATTATTTAGAATTCATTTAATAGAGATGGCTTAAATTTTAACAAGCATTTGATCAGACAATGTACAATCAAATCTTTATGGATTCTTAAAATCCTATGGAAGAATACCATGACTCACCGCTCCACCCGCTATTCTCAGCTGATAATTATACTTCTCGAACATCTTCGACACTGTTTCCAGTTCCGGTGTAAGTATCGATTTAAATTCCGGACTGTCAATTTTAAAAGTAACTGGTTCTATCGTCTCCATATTCTTTGAATATGCAAGGGTACGTTGGATTTCAATCAATGGTCTGTTGTAGTGTAAAAGTCTTAAATTCAGTCGCGACGTAGCAGATGTGATGGTCTTGAAAATCGTGCTCATAACTCGGTCTTCATTTCAACCTGAAACACAATGTAAAGTCGTTTAGCCTAAACTATATAACAAGCTTTTCATCATTAAAAATACCAGATAACTCTTATGTTTTTTAACTTATTAGATTGCTTTTCCTTGATATTGGCCCTAAAACTCAAATCGATGCCTATTTGCGATATTTCTTTATGAACAAAGAAACCAGTTGATGTATAAAACAATGCTCAGCATTACGTTGTATCACTGCATTAAAAAGACAGATGAATCATCATCTGAGAGCCTTCTTGCTAAGGAACTCACCACAAATCATTCATAGGTAGATATTTCGCAATGCCTTGTGTGTTTTGCATACACAGCTATTTTTTGCACAACAAGCAGTTTTTAGATTTCGTTTTGAGTTCGTAATCTATGTATGATACAATTAACCCAGTCTTTGGGGCTTTCATTAAACAATACACTTTTATGTAAAAATATTGAACAAATGGATGAAAAACGGAATTGTTCAAATAAGGTATGGTTTTTTAATCATATATACAAACACGTTTTCATTATAATGAAATATCTATAAGGATATTTAAATATATTGCTTGAAAATAGGAAAAGAAAAATAAGCTATTTCACTATTTCGCTTATAAAAAAATAAATTATATATATCTCTCATTAGGCTTTGTCTAGAATTATTGATAGATTTTTGTTAATCTGTACCTTTTTTTTAAATCGTTGATAGTTAACGCCTTATTTGTTGCAATTTCAAAATGCCGTTTTACGACAATTTCTCGAATTTCTACATTTTCCCGATGAAAATCGATCATACTTCAACGTTAGACTTTTGGACATCCTTTCAAATAATTATCGTTGATATATTCTTGACGTCCAACATTTTTTTTTACGTTAAAAAATATATTCATTTCAGATTGACGAGTGAATAAATTGGAGCTGATGGTTATCAAAACATTAATGGTGATTGTAAGAGCCAAGTTTTCCAAGCCATTCCTTCCTGACTTCACCGTTCTGACTTTCATCAGAAAAAGGAATTGAGAGAGAGAGAGAGAGATAGAGAGAGAGAGGAGAGAGAAAGAGCAACACGATTCAACTCAAAATGACAATTTAATGTTTATCTTAATGAGATAATGGTAATTGTTCCACACAGAGAAAAAGAGAGAGAGAGAGAGAAAGAGAGAGAGAGAGAGAGAGAGAGAGAGGGAGAGAGAGAGAGAGAGAGAGAGAGGGAGGGAGAGAGAGAGAGGGAGGGAGAGAGAGAGGGAGGGAGAGAAATACGGATCTTAATTAAATTGTTTGGATTTTGAGAACATAATTATTTTCTTAACCTTGGCGTATAAGTGCATTAGGTATTAAGCATTTCAATAAGTATATAACCTTGGTGCATATGTGTATTATTAAGAATTTCATTTGCATATCTATCATACCAACAATGGCTTATATGGGTCACCAATGACGTTATGGGTACATTCGCCATATGAAAAAAACTGTAAATCGCTCTATCATATCACTTATGTCTTATATGGGTCATCAATGTCGTATATGGGTACATTCCCCATATGAAAACACTGTAAATCGTTCGATCGAAATATGCTTATATTGCATAAATTCCGCTTGTTCCTTCAAAAACGACTTTTTTTCTCTTTTTTGCAATCATAACACTATAGAATACCAGAAGAGCTACCTTCTGGTATTAAAAAAAGATCAATATGAAGACCGTTTTATTGGAAACACATTTGTACACTTACCAGGTTAATCAACCGTTATTTCTGAATAGTTATATTGAACTGTGCATTAAGTAAGCCTTCAACAACTCGTCATGTTGAAACACACAAAATACTAGATTCCCCTTTACATCACGCTGGCTAATTGTTGTTTCAAACACATTTATATACATTTGCCATGGGCGTTCCCTGTTCGATACCTCCATGGAGGCTTGCAACACAAGCAAGCGTTTGTAACACATGAGGTCCACAACCGCCTAATCATCTAAATACATATATTAAGATCTAACTCTTTTGAGTCCATCCATGAGCCTCTACAAACCTTTGTTCGAAATCTCTAGTCCGGTTTTTTTAAAACCGTTTTTGCCATATGGTCTTCACGGGAAGTTAACCAAATTCGTTAAAAACCACCCAAAGATCAAGAGTTTTACAACGATCCATTTAAAAGGTCTAGTTTAAAAATATATATGTTTTACAATTTCGACATAAATTAGCAACTTGAATGTTTCTCTCATTGGATCGAACCCATCAAAAGGCTCATTTGCACATCAAGCGCTTTCCATAGAACATATCACCACACCAATACCATCATCTATTAAACGTACTAATTAATCATAACTCATGAACTGCTGTTTTTGTAATTTTGGCAAAATTCGCAATAAGAAACTGCCCGAACCAAACTTGGTCAAAACTGTCAAAAAGGCACATATATAAACCTGCTGAGTACTCGTAGAGTAGACCCTTCATTTTAGCATTAAACCAAGTCCCTATGACAGTTCTAGCCCGTGCAAGAAAGCAATGATGGACATAAGACGAACGGTCAGACTCTAAACTATACTCGTAGCCCCAACTACTAGGTGAGTGCCTAATAAGCTTTTCCGGTTTAATGGACTTTATAGCTTGATAAACTTGCATTGGGTTGAACAATAAATTTATTTATACACTCATCCTATTTCATGTTACACCTATCTGTTGATATTAATAGTGAACAATAAATAACTACGACGTATTTATAAACTAAAATGGTATGGTATCAACGGAAATATACATAAGTGGGTCACGGACTTCCTAAGTAACCGCACTCAGCGTGTCACCGTCGATGGTGCCTCTTCCCCTACTGCTACTGTGGACTCCGGAGTTCCACAGGGCAGCGTGCTCGGTCCCCTCCTTTTCCTCCTATATATTAACGACCTGCCCGACTACCTACAACACGGTTCAAATTTTAACTTATTCGCCGACGACAGCATTCTCTACCGCACCGTCAATAGTAAGGAAGACGCCGAAAAGCTACAGAACGACCTACACTGCCTCGAGAAATGGGAAAAAGACTGGATGATGTCCTTCCACACATCCAAATGTCAAACGATGCATATCACAAACAAGCGGCGCCTCTTAGAATCTGTGTACACAATCCATGGCCAAACGCTCGAAAAGGTAGACTCCACAAAGTACCTAGGCATCAACCTACATAAAACCCTAAGTTGGAAAACCCACGTCGATGTTATTAGCAAGCGCGCAAATAACATGTGTTCTTTCCTGAGTCGCAACCTGCACAAGTGTTCCAAGGATACCAAGGAAGCAGCATACCGGTCACTCGTGCGCCCACTTGTGGAATACGCAAGTTCAGTGTGGGACCCACACACTAAGGCAGACACGGACAAGCTGGAAAGGGTACAGCGAAGGGCGGCACGATTTGTCTGTGGCGACTACAACAGACAAGTAGCGTGAGCGCAATGATAAACCAACTCGGCTGGGAGAGCCTACAACACCGGAGAAAACAAGCCAAAGCCATCATGATGTACCGAATAGTGTATAGACTCGTAGCCATTCCAACGGTCGTCCTAATACCTACAATGAGCATCCGCGGCAATCTATTTCTAGTGCCCTACGCCAGAACCGTCACATACCAGAAATCGTTCTTCCCCGACACCATTCGCATCTGGAATGCTCTCGACGCAAACACCAAAACCTGCACTTCACTCGACCAATACTCTGTTTTCCTATTAGAGCGCCTGCGCACTGATCGAAGTGACATGAATTTTCCGCTTCCGTGTTAAGCTTACCTAGTTTCCTGGTTTTAAAAACCGTAATATTTAATATATCAAACAATTTTTTGTTGGTCCAAGTATTATCAAACAAACTTTAAGATATCCAAGTTTCATAATATAATCGATTAACAAGTTGACACCTCTTAACAACGTTGTCATGAATGTTTCTTTTCAGTCAATCAGTTCAATTTGAAAGCCTCAAATTTTCAGTATAAAATTCACGATATCACGTTTGTCCAAGGGTGTCATCTAAAATCAACAGCTATGTTAATTAGTTTACTTACTAAATAAGAATATCTTAATCATCAAAATATTGTTTTATCATTATCATGCAAGATATACACCTTATTTTCGTACTATGTTTCCTTCATAAATCGCCATGTTTATATCCCACAATGCAACAGTGTTTGCAAGAGGCTCTAGAAATTTGGCTTGCAACCGACTTTAATACAAAAGAAATGATAGTGTTTTAAATGGTCGAAATTCACAACATTTTATGAATATATTAATGTTGAGACTTTAAGAAATCGATATAGTAATTAATTGTTTGTCATTTAACCATATTTGAAATATTATGCAAAACCTATCAAATGTATATTTAGAGCTAAGAAAGACATCATTGACATTTTGTTTTTTGGATCACAACAAATTTTCGACGTCAAATCAGAACATTTTTAAGAGTTGTCAACTTTTAAACAAAACATATTTCGATAGTTGAATGTCTTAATTTATTTATTCTAATTATTGAAATTGGAAGGTATTATTCTTTATTGAAATAAAATTGTTTTAATGAACCAGGAAGTAATTGTTTACCCTAGAAACGGAAATTGCATTTCACTTCGATCAATGCGCAGGCGCTTTAATAGTGACACGGTCTATTCAAGACGGGCCTACCGTAAACCCTCATCACGTTTTTAGTAGACACTGCACAGCACTATGTATATACCCACCAAATCGTTTAGAGTGTTGCACTGAGCCTGTACGTGATACTCCTTGGAAGAAGAAGAAGACGATAACATGTGAGTACGATTGAGCGTTCGAGTGTTCGTAAATTAATTAAATTAAATATGTACAACATACGAGTAAATTATTATATCCGTCAATTGATTGCAAACGAAACCATCGATCCTTTAATTGTCAGTATTGTCATCGAGTTACTCTTCAGTCTATTGGAATTGCGTTATTTGTCATTTTAAGAGAATGTTGCGACATTGCATTGGGCGATAATATAAGAACCCATTTCGTACTTTTCTAAATAAGAAATCATCAATAAACACGCCAGCGTGAGACTTTAAGAATGTAATATTACAATAAGTGTAAGTCTTATATATGATAAACAATGGTGAATAGATGAGAAAAGTATTAAAACATGAAGATAAAAATACCTTTAAAGGATATAATCACAATTTTAAGCCGAGTAGATCTCGCCTTTTCTGTTTCAAAAATATACGTTTCGGGAAAAATTCTGTCCATATGCTCAACTTTAACCTTAACCTTACGCATTTCCCCACCCTTTTACAATAGTTTTAAGGTTATGGTTAAGCTGAAGTAGAGTGGAGAATTTGGGTCCATATCTGCAAATATACCGGAAAGCTATGAGAAGGGCATACCGCAACCTTTCTTTACAGCGTTCATTTGAACATCAAATATTCAAAACACTGATATATACAATGAATAAGCAAATCTTGACACACATATATTCTTAAACAAAAATAGGCTCCATTTATTTTAGATATATGCACTCATTTTAACTTATAAATGTATCCATAAAAATATAATATTATCGAAAAATGGTGTTCCTCAATAGGTTTGTAGCTAGAGGGCAATTTTTGAAAGTTTGTAGACATATCATGTTTTGAAATGAACACCTTTTGTGGGGAAAAAAACTCATGAGGCGTCTATCTATAAAACTGAACGGTAAATTAGTAAGAAAATATACTTGTGTATTGCTGTATAATAGAACTGATAACTGAGAGAACAGTTATATGATAACGGGATATTTTCCAACTTCTTTGTATTTTCTGGAGTGAGGAGGGTGAGCAAGGGGGAGAAATAGTGATAGGGGACGAGGTCAAGCAAGAATAAGAGAGACCAAATGTGCGAAAAGCAGTTGAAAAGATAAGATTGTAATTATAGATTCATATAAGTTTCGCATTCTGGGTCATATCATTACTATTGGTAGAATATTCTACGAAAGGGCTGCGACTTGTATAAAAGAAAGAGGATAACTGTAAAAGCATGACGTATGATGTTTGTTAACGAAACATGTAACAACTCATAACACAATAATATTAAAATAACTATGATTTAGAACAGACAAAATGTTATTTGCTAGTAAATATATTGATGCTTGCTGAAGACGAACTTTTAATTACATACGTTATTTGATATACACATGTTTCCTTTATTCCACATTATTCGTAAATAAATATTTCATACAGCGTATTTGGGTCGGACTTCAAACCTAAACGATCAAAACACGACTTAGCGTTCAAAGTTAAAGAGATAATTTATGAAGGAGAAATAACAATATTGGAGTCGGTGCTATGTGACAACTTCCGGTAGTGTTGGTTGTCCAAAGATACAGATGGGTGGTTGAACCCCAAAAACAGGTAGGGGAGAAATATCATTGAAAACCTCCACATGGGACTGAGAGAAGAAGTGAGGAGTGGTGAAACGAAATAGAGCAGGCGTGCCCATCGCGGAGTGATCAACCGCGTCGAGGACCCAGGAAGAATGCATAAACCAATATCTTCGAAATGCGTATTGACGCCAGGGAGGGACATTACGACCAACAGATTAAGTTGTAACCTAGCAGCATTTCAGTTATCCTAAAGCGAGAACACTGAATTTGCATAGTTTAATATAATACTAATACTAATAATAATACTGGTATTTATATGCCCAAAGCGCTTTACAATACAATGCTGCTAATACTTTAACGAATTAAACATAAAAATATACTAAAACATAAATGACTGTTACGATGATTAAATACATTTAATACTGGGCAATACATCTTACACAGTAACTGAATGAATATGAGATAATCTATTTGGTTAAAAGGTCACCATAGGCAGATCTAAAATAGAATGTTTTCAACTCCTTCTTGAAAAGGGATAGAGAAGCTGCATTTTTGACGTGTTTTCGCAATCGGCTCCAAATCGTTGGTGCTGCTACGGCAAAGGAACGGTCGACAGCAGTCTTTAGTCTAGTTCTTGGGATGTTTAACATAATCTCACTACTGGAACGAAGAGACCGACTTTTGGCTTTTGTAACCAGGAGGTCGCGAAGGTACCTGGGATGATTTGTGGATAAAACTTTGTAAGTGATAGTCGCGATTTTGAATTGTATCCGAAACCTAACAGGTCTACCGTAGTTTGGTTAAGTAAAGTAACTACCATTTTCCACTTTTTGAGAAAACAAACAAAACGCGTTTTGACATGAATCTAAGTTAATATTTGACGCAGAACTTAAATAAAACATATTTAATAGTAAACCATTAAAAACATATGGTATACTGTAAATAAGGATTTTGATTGCAAATTATTAAAATAATAGCGAAACTTTATTTTACCATACATGCAGAATATTACGGCTTTAGTATGGAAAAGTAAAGTAAGTCCATACAAAAACACTGTTTGAATTGAGTAAATTAATATAATTGAGTGAAAAATAGTTTATAATATTTTGATAAATACTAATATTGGTTCATATTCATTTAGAATGTTGTTTTTCTAAATATCTCCATAACATTTTCCTAAATTCTAGTTTGCTCTCAACTCTTTATGTCCATGTCCACGTGATTTCACATGAGGCCATACAAAATGGGACCTGTGTCAATATTAGGTTTTAAAATTATACTTAATCCATGCCCAGACCAATTCTAATTATCCGTATTTTCTGTATCCTCCATCTAATTAACAAAACATTTTATTCTTAAGCGAAAAAACACTCTAAAGTAATATTTTTGCACAGCGTGTTTTGACACAAAAGTCACATGACCACACGTCACGTTACCCATATCGAGTGATGCTATTGGATGAGAAACTTACTTTACTTTTCCTTGCAACATTCGTCCTATACCTTGTACTTACGTTACTCTTACTTGGTAAACATTGTTTAAAATTACCATTTGGAGACACCGTGTGTGATTCACAATGTACCCATATATAAATTTAAACTGTTTTTCAATCATAATGTGTTAATATCAGAAAAATCGAAATTTTGGAGTTACTTTACTTTACCATACCACGGTAGAGGTAGCCAGTGCAATTCGATGAGCCCGTCAGTTATATGGTCATATTTGGAGTATCCGAGTATGAGGCGAGCGGCGGCATTTTGAACGCGTTGTAGCTTAGTAAGCAGTTGCTAACTAATGCCATACAAAAGACTATTTCCATAATCAAGATGTGATACAACCATAGACTGGATCAGGGATCGAGCGACTTCTTCGGTGATATATCTACGAATAGATGCAATTTCTCGTATCCTGCCGTAACATATACGGATGATATGAGTAACATGGGCATTCATTTTCATTTCACTATCGAATATCACTCCTAGGTTGCGCACGGTTTTTTAGAGGCTTGTATCTC
Organism: Hydroides elegans; assembly: GCA_001703475.1. Classification (NCBI taxonomy): domain Eukaryota; kingdom Metazoa; phylum Annelida; class Polychaeta; order Sabellida; family Serpulidae; genus Hydroides; species Hydroides elegans. The sequence goes on along the minus strand of LQRL01136416.1, from coordinate 5,436 downwards.
GGTTTCTTAAATTTGCAATCAGAAAGTGTTGCAAATTTTGAATGGTAATATCTTGTATTGTAATGAAGCTATCGTGATTAAAAATAAAACAAACAAACAGGCAAAATACTTATGTCGATTGGTTTACGTGCAAAAATGCTATGGAAATGTTTATAGTATTGTTAGAATTATTCAAAATCACAGAGGCTCTATATACACATCTATATACATTTCATCGATTACGGAGCACACTCCGACATTTGTTATACGAAGAGGGACAATTCTCTATCATTTCAAATTACCTTAGTGTTGCATTTAAACGTGATACTCAATAAAACGTTGAGAAGTGTATATCTTACTGTTTATATCTCAATCATTCCAGCTTACAATATTTGGTGTTTATTAAATACCATGGTTTTAAATAGCAATGAGTCAAGGACTAAAAATATATGGTAGTATACACGACATTTATCAAGTATCCGAAGCAGTATAGTGTGTATTGTTATTTTGGCATCCGGCTGACATGGAACGATTTGTTTCCGGTGTATTTTGATTCCATATAGATAACCTTATGGAACAGAAACTGGGGACCCGAGCGAAAACCCGGATACTAATTTATAAATTTCAATATAATTTATTAATAATTGCTTCTTTAACATACTTTTGATGTGTATAACCCCATTTTTTCGGATAATGCATGTATTATGTTGTGTATGAAGCTGAAAACGGAGGAGGCAACTGGTGAGAGCCAATTTGGCTTCAGACCCGGACGAGGCACGGTAGACGCCATATTTATTGTTAGACAGGTCATAGAGAAAGCCCAAGAACATCGCGTCCCACTGCACTTTAATTTCGTTGACTTCAAGGCTGCCTTCGATACGGTATGGAGGAAGGCCCTGTGGAAAAT
>LQRL01136411.1:1100-15157 GCA_001703475.1 Hydroides elegans | reverse complement strand
CATATCTATTTTTAGATTTTGAACTCAAGCAAATATCAACAGGGCATCAGTCTATATTCAAACACCACGAGAGTTGACATTTCGCGGATGGCATTTCTCTTAAAATGGTGTTTAATAATACTGATAATAAATCTCTAAATGCAGTGTATGCTATAAAAATAGGCACACGTCGTATATCAATTAAGCCCCGTATTCTTTTTTGAAGTAACTCTAACCGGTAAGGGTTGGGTTAGCTTGATCTAAAAAGAACACTTTGTATAAATAAAGAGTAATCCGGTTGTTAACCGAAAAAGTTGCTCTAAAAAGAATGGGTTAACCGAAAAAAGTGGTTCCAACTCTAACCGGTTTAACCTAAAAAGAATACGGGGAAGGTATGGTACCATGAATTTCTACCATGTATCCTATACCACAAAGAATAAATGAATTATTATGTTCAAGCAAAATTTGCCACTCGAATGGTTGATTTGAATCATAACGCGTTTACCATCTACATTCATTGTCGGATGTCCTTGTTTTCAGAACGAGGTTTTCATCTAGAACCAGGAAACGATATATGTGATAAACTGCATGCCTATTGCTTCATGCTTGTTTATTAGCATTTCAAGCGAAACTATGTTGGTTCCGCTTTCCCACTATATAAGGACGCATCCTCGAAGAGGTTCTCTCAGAATGCTTAAAGCAATAACAAAACATAACGGATAGATAACATAAGATAAAATAACATATCAGGATAAGGATTGATACATATAGCATAAGCTTATTTGCAACTTAATTTATTCAACACATACTATAAGATAATAATTATTTGTACATTATACTGAGAAAAATGAAGGTTATTCAATTAACAATCGCCGCATTATTTCTTGGCACGGTTTCGTTTGGCCAAGATGCAACTGTAGTCCCAGAGTTTTTCTTTCCTTTCGGACCAGAACAGGGGGATGCAACTTTGCATAAAAATGATGATGGATATTCACCACCGATTAGTATATCAACGAATTTTCGGTTCTTCAACAGTACATATAACAGCCTATATGTAAGAAATATTTATTATTTATATTGCTTTGAATGATTTTAAAAAAAGTTTTCTAGTGTTTTATTTATTCAAAAAAAAAAATATATATATCAATAATAATGATTACCGACATTAAAAAATAGCAGTTTTCATTTTCATATTGAATTAAACACAATGGCACATACATGTAATTTTAAATACATGTATACGTTATGTATTTTACATTCAAACATTAAAGATACGTTGGAGATATTAAAACGAGCCTTTCTTACAATTGAGCTCAGTTAATCAGTGCAAAATATGCTAACATTAGATAAGAGTATAATCAACTACCGGGAACTGCTGTATTGAAGCCCTGGGCTTATATTCGAATGTAGGCCCTTTTGTCCAATGATATTCGAATCTTAATAGAAGCCCATGGGCTTGTAAACGGATGTATGGGCTTCTATTTGGATGTAATTTTGCCCTTATATTTTTAACAAAAAAGTTCAACAACCTTTATAAATGGGATAGTCCTTGTCTTTTTCGCATGACATGCACTGAAATGTACAAACATTTTTTCCAGGCCTTCCTACTTTGTGACCGCAATCCGGATCTCACACAAAAAAATGAATTGTCAAACCTATTAAACTTGCAAACTGAGGGTTTATTACCTCCAATGCACGTTTTTCATCACTTTACCACAAAAATGGATATATTAGCCCATGGGCTTCTATTCGAATGTAACATCCGAATATTAGCCCATGGGCTTAATTTCGGGTGGGCTTCAATACAGCAGTTCCCGGTATTTTATTTCCATTTTCCAGGTAAATACGAACGGTTTGATAACGTTTCGGGGAGGTTTGAGTGACTATACTCCCGATCCATTTCCCATATCGAATCAGCCAGCCGTTGCAATATATTGGATGGATATAGACACACGAGTATCTGGCGATATATTTTACGGGTACGCTATACAATTTAATTACGGTTAATTTTCTGGATCCGCGCTTCTGTTATACATGAAGTAGCCGAACACAAACCATAACTATAAATGCGCGTTCACCCGAAACAGGCAAAATAAAACTCAAAGCGGCTTTCTAATGCTATTTATACTAATTTCACTTGAAGAAAAAAACGCATAATCCAATCTTGTTTTGGCGTGTTCCTGGCGAACGCTCTTAAGAAACATTTTTTTTACTCCGATCTTTTATTTTCGCATTTTTTTACAGTGAGATTACGGATGACGCTTTGCTTCAAGATATAACAGATGTCATACTCTCCGTATACGCACCCAGAGGGTTGTATTACTTCCGGGCAACCTGGGCATACCGAGCCACATACTACAATGTCGGGCCGTTTGGTGGCGCTAGTGTGAGTATACGGAGTTGGCCAACTCAGATGTTCAAATGAACGATAGAAAAATGTAAATTATATAAGTAATAAAACAAAACAGATGTGTTGCGAAGGAAATGTACATGTACATGTCAACGTAAAATTGATAACGACAACAAATGCTCTTACTCAATGTAACCGATGTTTGCATACAAGCAATTTGAACAATTTAATCAATTCGCTCAAGCTGTTTATTTATAAGATTCATTATTTCCAGGGACGTAATACTATGCAGCTGATTCTTGCAACGGACGGCACTCATTCGTTCACGATCTTTAATTATGGACACCTTGGATTTTCGCACGGAAGCTCGGGTGGTGGAGCACACGCCCAGGTGAGTTCACATTTCTAGTACTTTGTAAAACATATTAAGTTTAGAAAATATGACACTTAACAAAAGTGGTCCATCACTCTTAGCAAACTTTTGACACAATTAAATGATGCATGGTTTTATTGGTTTGTGTCCCGATCCGCAATACATCGAGCTACGTCGACAGGACAAAACGAAGGTTTCTCGGGATCCTTTCTCGATGCGGACGTAGGAACTACCTAGTTTCAACTTCTCGACGAAATCGAATTTAAGACGGATGTTGGACCGTCGTCGATGACGCAAAAGGGCGTCCAGAGCACTTTCATATAGTCCAAACAAAGAACGTCCCTTTTACGTCACGTCCGAAAATGACGTGGTAAAGACGATCTGACCGAGTAGGACATTGGACCAACATATACTTATCGCGCCTTGGTATAAGATAAAAAACAAACACAAATTCGTTCCAATTCACCCAGATATCATTAGATATCATTCTTATTATAGGTTGGTTTTGACGCGGGAGATCGAGTCAATCATTTCAGCGTCCCGGCTTCGCGAACACCGGAAATCATCAATATGAATCAGGATTCGAACGCGAATTTTCCGGGCCGTTGGATTTTCCGCATTGACCAAGCCCAGATTGATGCAGGAGAGGGTTGTGAGGTTGAAGGTGAGCTACTTCATAGTATTTGTCATTTTTATTAAAGTCGCGTTTGTCTGAAATAAAAACGCGTAATTCTGGTTGAACAGAAGGGATAAACTACAATGTTTTATACAAATGTGGCTTCAAGTATAAAGCGCAAATTGTGTGTTTTGACCTTTTTTGTCGTAGCGAGTAAACGCGGACCTAAACAATAAATATGTTATAAAATGTCATCATTAAACCGGTATCTTCTATTTGAATTTTGAAAATGTAGCTGATACGTTGTCCTTAGATTTATGTATATACATGTACATATATGTACGTATAAACATAACTATAGCGCTGCTGTCATCTGCAAGCTGAATCTGATTCTGAACAGCAAAACAACAGAATAAATTAATTGAAGTAATGATAGCCGAACATTGAATTTATACTAATTACATTCCTCATTTGTTTTCGATAGGACGTTGTGCCGCTCATGAACAAGAACAGGGACCAGACGGTGAATGCGTAGGTAAGACACATTTGTATTTTACTGTAGATTCCCTAGATTCTATTGAATCTTGAGATTCTGTAGATTCTATATAATTATATGTGTTGGAATCTATATATATTAATGGATATTCTACTTACGCTTAACTCATCCATAAGTTCAAGAAAAGTTATAGATAAGTTGTGAAGAGATTCTTTATGTTTATATCAGTTTGAGTTTTTATATTTTAATGAATATCACACTTATGTTTAATTTAAAATGCATTGTTAGCATGATTAAAAAAATGCCGTTGGTCATAAATTATGGTCTTCCCTAGAAGTAGTTACTTATTCTTGTCTTGGTTTTGCGTTTCAGCCATCGCTCCCGCCATGCAAGAATGCCCGACCCTACGAGGCCCGGAGCTTGTTGAACATGCCTCCAACAGCTATGTCTATTTCTACTGCGAATTCACGCAAGATACGAACGCGAGCGAAACGTATACAGTGCGCTTCCTGTTTAACAACGAAGCCGATTATAGAACGGAGCAGATTCTAGAGTTTGATGAGGAGATGGTGATGAATAATATCAGTGTGCCACTGCATGAGAAATATCTGTATGGCCATATGGGGAAATGGGTGAGTGGTTTTGTCATTAAATATACATGTACATGTTTTTCTCTACTTAATTTGGTTTTGAAATCGAAATGAGAATATTTTTAGAATATGAGACGAAAAAGTAATTTATCTAATCCCTATCATTAAAGGCGTTTGAGCATACCCAACTTTCTTGTTATCGTTTAAATAGCTTTGCAAGTCTTTTAGCCATTATTATTTAATGCATATTGTCTTTTCATAACCAATCCATTTATTATGAAGTTTTGTTGGTGATATGTAGGTTTCGTGTGAAGTTGAAACAAAACATACTGGCAGTGATTTATCAAGTGTTCCTGTAAAAAGTTCGGCCTACTGGATTGGAGTGAAAGTGAGTAATTGAATGAATTCATTGAATCATATTTAATCTCTTTTTAGTCTAAAATCATCTCATGATTTTGATTTCTGATGCGCCGTTTAACAGAAGAACACACACGACAGGCGCCCACATTTTGTGTTTTATACTTTGCGATTACATCTGATACATTGGCGCCCCTGGTTCTGTTAGTTTACTTGTGTTTCGCCTACTTTTGAAATCTAAAATAATGTAATAACCATTTGATTATACTCAGCGCGAATCGGTATTTATGACAAATGGAAAGAAAGCTATATATATATGTTTATAAATGTTAAGCTTTCAGGTCATTTATTTGGCCGTGCCAATAGGCAAAATATGTTTTTACTTCAAATCGCCGAATAGATACCAACTGTAAACCTTCAATGCTTTGTTTATAACAATCTATCTTTTGTTATCAACAGTCATCGGAATATTCTATTACTGTGCACGAAAGTGACGATGCGCCGACCAACGTGCATTTGGTGTCCACTGTACCCATCAGTTGTCAGGGCCCCGAGTGCTATGAACGATTTCATATCGAATCTTCTTGTGAGTATAAGCTATGATAAAAAATGCAAATATAATAAGAAAATTGAAGATAGCTTAGGTAACTAACAGCTTAAAATGCTTGACATTTTTTGTTGGTAACGGAACTGAGAAAGCGTCAGCCATACAATGTGTTTTTCTCAAAGCAAGACTTAAAAGTGATCAGAGTGATCAATGATTAAGAGTTCCAAATTCGATCCGCCCTTATGTTAATTAAGAATATGACGTTTATAAAAAAAATCAATATGATGAATAAGTCTATTCATCATATTGATTTTCTTATAAACGTCACACTTTTCCAAGCTGATTTCATGATATGCTAATCAAAACATAATGGAAATCAAGAAAATAATTCCAAACAATATTCATTTCGATTCAGCCGTCCTCCTCGTCTATCAGCCCGGTCGACCGGAAGAAGAAAACGACAACGACTACAACTGCGCATATTATCTATATTCGGGCGATTGGAACGAAACGGAAATGGTTTCGTATCGCAAGGAACTTCCGCTTGAAGTGATGACCATTCGTACAGCGTATAACGAACCGGATCTGGTGGAGTTTATAAGGTTTTCGGTGAGTCTATTTGAGTTTCATTGTAAATAACTGCGCCTTTCGATTAGTTTCTATGCGGTTCATTGTAACTATGGTACTTGACTTAGAATTCTTTACTCATAAGAGATTGTCATGTATCATTTTACGTAGTTGATATGTTCACTTCACTTTTACAGCAATATAATGATTGAATAATGGAACCAAACCAGACGGATCTAGCTCCATTAAGTTTGCCGCCTATAAATCAAATGATAAAAGTTAATAATAAGCTAACTTTGTGTGTCTGTGTTATTTGAAATCGTAACGACCTTTTTTTCATTTGTCTCAATGTGAATATTGTGTGTTTCAGCCGAATTATAACATTCAGAGGACAAAGAGTGATGAAAACGGAAACAGATATCAGACCATGTGGGTCGACTACGAACCTGAACCTATCACAGTAAGTTTTAAATAAAAACATCCTTTTACTCGGAAAATTAAATCTAATACAATTTCGCTTACACCAACGAATAAGGTTAGATAAGACACGATAAAGTACTAAATATTGTTTTGTCGCAAATTTCACAGTTTTTCTTTCTTTGCAACTCCACAAGGAGCGATCCTTCCTCTACTTCCGATTTTATAAACGAAACAGTGAAAGTAGCAAGTGGTGTAACTGCAGCTAAACCAGACGCGGACATATTTAATAAAAAGCCGGGCGTGCGTCCTCTTTCGCCCTTATACATGTATATTATAACAAAAATATATGTTCTTAAATTGGTGTCGCTCATGATTCAAAATTTCGATGGTCCGCCACAAGAAACATTACATCATCTAATTATGCATTTAATTAATTCCAGGTTTACCGCGTTGACAACGACCTCCAAGCAGGCGCGTCCTGCGCAGCTACTGGTGACCCGCGAATGAACACGCTGGATGGCAGGTGCGTATGGTTATTGGTTTTGTTAGTAATGTTAGCTAGTAATGTTAGCTAGTAATTAAAGGTTGGTGAAATCCTTGGTTTTTTAAACATAGTTTTACCAATGTTGAAAAGTAAAATACAGCCAAAATAAGAATTTAAATAACAACGGTAAAATTATTAAAAACTATGCCGCTTCATAATAATATTTATATTTTAGTGAAAAAATAATCTAGTGAAAAAAAAAACGCTTTTAAATTTAAGTCGTGAAAAGATGTACCTTTCACTGGGCATATGACCCTACAATATGAGTTAATCATATGAACATTATCTAACCTTGTGACATCATAATATTGTCATTATATTTACTCATTAATATTTACAAAATATTTCACTCATTGACAAGTACAAGTATGTTATTATATTTTCATACTTGAATACAAAACATGTTTTTTATATGATCAACATAAATATATTGATATATTTACAGAGTATACAGCATGTATGCCTCGGGACAATTCGTTATGCTGCGAAGTTCAAGTCATCGACAATTCGAAGTAAGTTTTTTATTTTATTTTCACAAGCTGTTTGCAAAACCCCCTTTATATTCTTAAGTTTTAAAGTTAAGCATTCTTTCTTATCAATGTGATAACAAAAAATGAAAATCGGGTCAAAATACTTAATTTACATGCATGGAAGCGAATTCGTTGTGTTCAGATGAAATATCGAAATGGCTATTTAATGATATTAGTGCTATATAAAGTTTTTACAAGTCACCCTTTTGGGCTATGCAAGGGGTGTTTTCTGTGGTATATATTTTTTTATTATGTTAAAACCCATTAAATTAAGAAACGATATTATATTCTTAACGAAAACATACAGAATGCACTCATTAGAGCTAAATGACATTGCGCAACAGCGTCAGGGTTAATATAGACTCAAGGTTACAGTTTTGCTTATGGTTTGATTCTTTCTATTTTAAAGACATTGGTTAACCTTGCACTGAGTCAGTTCAAATAAAAGCACTGACAGTTTCTGTGAGAAGCTGCATGTAAACCATTGGTAACCCCTTGTTTATGAGGCCATTAAATACATATTATGGTAGATATCCAGTTTATGTTGTGAATTGCAATGACAAGGTTAATTTGAATGCAATGGGAGAACAATCGATTTCCCTATTTTCAAAAATAGCTTTTCTTATGTTTTGTAACATTTGAATTTGTTTTGATTCTAGGCCTAAACATTGATTTTCTTAATATAGAAGAAAATAAATATCCATTCAAGTAATCTTGAACAGATGCGGAGCATTCTTATTCATTTCTGATTTATGACTTCATCATATGCTGTTATGCTCGCAGTCTGATTTAGTTACAATGCAATCAATATCTTGAAAAGAACACAAACTATTAATTCAACTTCGCAAAATGCAATGCATTTTCAGTAAAATTATAAAAGATCATAAAGATCATTTGGTATAGTCGATCACATTTACATGCCAATATATATATTCATCGATGCTTCTATGCGCATGTCATTAAAACCTTTCTAACCAGATTTTAGAAATAATAATATATTCGACTACTGTTCTAATAAAATTTGAATCGAATTTAATTTACGTATTGAATTTGAATATCTCATATCAAATAGATGGATGAATTGTTTCATATAGCGTACGAAACCATTGTTTTTAATTGAAAACACATGTCAAGAAAAGTTACCTTAAGTTATTGAATAAAATTTGCAGGTTCAAATCCGAACGTACGAATGCGCCCAGACCCTGTCTTGCACATGCGCAGTGGCTGTTCGCGAAGGAAACGAAACTCTTATCTTAGACATGTGCGGCGCAAACGTACAGACGCCCTACCGAATCATCAGATTCGCCACTGGGGCCGAGGAGGTGCCGAGGGGACGGATTGATGTGGATTCGTCGGGAAGGCGGTATACGGTAAGCTGCAAAAACTTTTAATAATATTCCTGCTTTTGATTTTTCGTCGGGAAGGCGCTATATACCGTAAGTGGGGAGCTATGATGTGTTAAGCTTAATAAATTGTTTTCTTTCAATATTTCAACTGGTTAGACACCTCACACGTAGCTTAAAGCACATCGCATCGCGAAATCATGTAGAATTGATGTAAATTGTATTTGAACTTAACGAGGCGTTTGAAATGTAACACATACCAAATAGATGTCGTGTAAAATACATGCATTTTTGCAATGTTGCATCTTTCCGTAATCATGATAGGGAAACTAAATCAAAATGATATTGTATCAACATGACAATTCAATATAAACTATATTTGAGATCAGATCAATTAATAGACATGCTTTTATTAATACTATGTATAATGTAACATATCGATTTAACTCTAGATAACAATGGAATCGGGTGCCTTTGTCAACGTCTACACCTTCTACTGGGGCATGAACGTTCTCGTTCACGTTCTTGGTCAGGACTTCGGCAAGACAGAAGGACTTTGTGGAACGTACAACAATAACCCACAGGACGATTTCGTGATACAGAATGATGATGGTTCACTAGATGTGTCATTGGATCGACATGCGTTTGTCAGCAGCTGGAGGTACATATACATATTTTATTTATTATTTATTATTTGCAACATTTATATAGCGCTTAATCTGAATACAGCCCTAAGCTCTTTACAAGGACATGGTATGTAGGTGATGTTTTTAAAGATGTATTTTAAAGATTGTGGTGAAGTTTTGAGCAATGTAACTATTTGCATTAAATCCAATATATTGACGTTCATTAACCCTCCATTTATATTCAATATTGCATGATAACCCTCTTTCAAACACGCGAATTTCGTTAAGAGTTTCCTTCCTCTTTTTTTAATAAGACACACTTTTACGAAACATCATATATATTTTATAATAACAATATTTACACAACTGCCATAATGAACATTCTTTAAACGTTTATAATGTGCTTTAGTATAATAAAATACTAATTTAGAATACAAATTCGTTTTCGTTAATTATCGAATTATTTACTTAAAATGCAATTACATAATCAATCTATAAACATAATGCAATTTCAATTTAAGGGTACCAGTCTACACCAGTTTGTTCGAAAGAAACCCGTCTCTCGTGATACCGGAAACCACACCAGTTGGCAGCTTTTGCGCATGCGCCGATAACGCAGACGAAATAATCCCTTGTGGAGAGGTGTATGACAAAGACAGCTTTTCGTATATGACGTTCAATGACGTTGAAACTCAGGTAATGATAATGAAACCAAGTGTTTAATGTTTAACGATGCTTTAACATTTTAAAGAATATTTTAAATAATATTGAATTTAAATCAGACTGATGGATGTGTAGTGGTTAGTTCAAAGCAAAATTATCATTGTGTTATTCAAACTCAGAATACACGAATAAAATATGAATATAAAACAGTAATAAAGCGAATACAATTAATGAACCAAATTTAAATATATTCATCTTAGGTGGAAAAGCGCTTTGAGAATACATACATAAAAAGTAAACTATTCCATACCTCATACTTAGAATTTATTGACATTTGTCTATCCTTTTTGTATACAGCCTCTCCTAGCGCCATCTATCGAATCCCGCCGTCGCCGCTCCTCTTCCGGTTCCCCAATCCCGGAAATCGAAGTCGATTCCAGCTACGATCCCGATAACTTCAACTTCGCTGAAAACACGACCAACGTGCGCTCATTTGATTGGCCTACACCCGGCGGTATCACCGAAAGCGAGGCTAGGGATCGATGTACGGAGGCCATTGTGGGAGGGTCATGTGACCGGGCGGAAACGGAAGTAGCGAGGGATGAAAATGGAGAAACCGGAAGTGGAAGTGAAATGACGATCGAGAAATGCATGCTGGATATAAAGGTAGGTTCCAAAGGTGTTTTTATCTAAAATGACATATTCGTATGAATAAATTTACGAGGAGATTTTTGAGATGTCTCATAATTTTGTTTCTGAAACATGAAATATTCATAATCTCATAGCACGAATCATATACAAAACTCAGTTTATCTCTGAGAAACAGAACAAAGTTGGTATAAAGTTGTTTTTTAAATCAGATTATCGCGATAATCAGTTGTTCTTCGGTTAACACTCAATATTCTCCGACACTTAATAACCCATCTTAATGACTATATCTATCATTTTTGATTTTATAGGAAACCGACTCATTCGACTGGATCTCAGACAAACTCGGCGAGGCGCAATTCACCTGCATCAACGCCGCCGTTCGTTCTGTAGTTGTGACGTCACAGGAAAACGATACGTCATCGGATATACGTGAACGTATTACGTCACAAGTGCGAATGATGGTGAACGAGGTGGTGCAGAACATATGTCCGAACCAATGCTCAGGACATGGGCACTGCGAGAACTCGACATGCGTTTGTGATCCAGGTAAAAACTTGTTTGATGAAATATGTTGAACAGAACTTGCAATGTAATTAGAAATATAATGCAAAATGAAAATATCTTATGTATGAAACGTTACGCATCAGAGAAAGCTAAAGGCACGTTCACCCACCTCGAATAAAGCGCAAAACACATATTGCATGAATTATGCGCTACAAACCTAAAGGCTTGGCCACATTGAAAGCTCTAGCTTGCTTTTATTTCCTAAAAAAACTGTCTCCAATATATTCATAATGGGGAACTAAAAAGGCGAGTTAAAGCTACCTGACAGCTCGTTGTTTTTGGTTTCCCGTAAGGAATGCATTGGAAGACAGCCTTGTTAGGAAATAAAAGCAAGTAAAAGCTTCCAATGTGACCAGGCCCTAGAGCCTTTTTCTTGTTGTGAACGCGGCTTAAGGCTTCGATATGTAAGATTCGTACAATTTACTTTAATTTGAAATCGTTATTTTTTCGTGTTTATTATGCCCTTCTTTCACGTTTTATCTTGTGTTATTGCAATCGGTGCGTTCATTTGAAATAATAATTGGTTTGTGTTTGAATGTGTTGAATATGTAATTTGTTAGATAGGTTTAGTGCGTTTTCACATAAATTCAAATTCCTCATGATGCTTTTGTAAAACTCTTCAAAACTAAATATGTGCGGAATCATATCAATAAGTTTTCCTTGTGTTTCAATCATTTCCCTTGTTCAATCATTTCCCTTGTTCAATCATTTCCCTTGTTCAATCATTCCCCTTGTTCAATCATTTCCCTTGTTCAATCATTCCCCTTGTTCAATCATTTCCCTTGTTCAATCATTCCCCTTGTTCAATCATTCCCCTTGTTCAATCATTCCCCTTGTTCAATCATTCCCCTTGTTCAATCATTTCCATTGTTCAATCATTTCCCTTGTGTTTCCGCAGAATGGACATCTATTGACTGCAGTATCGAAACATCAAGCCGACCCGATGTCCTTGGTTTCTTAACCAACGAACCAATTTGCGATACAACCGAATTCCTATGCCAATCAGTGCGTGTCCAGACTCACAACGTGTTTGATTCACCTGCATTGAAGTGTAAAGTTGAGGTAAATGCATATTTTAGTATAGTCTGGAGTCTAATGTGTATAATAAGGTTTATTTTCAATTATGGTGAAAATAGATATAGAAATAATGTATGATAGAGTATATTAAAATATAAGGAATGTCACAATAGTGCCGGTTAAAAACTCTTCTATGCATGATTACGTCCATATTATGTATGGACGTAAAAGACTTACAAATAACCCTCTGATTACGTTTTCGCCGCATGTGCTATTCCAGAATGGGATTCCCGCACCATAACCCTTATTTAATAATGACTTGTTATCTTTATAATAATGACTTGTTATCTTTATAGATTCAAGAATCAGACACTACAGTTCTGACCACAGCTTCCTTGCAAGGGATCAGTGAAGTGATTTGTTCGCTACCGGATCACAATGACATCATGTCGGACCGCTCTACTACAGTGCTCACTTACAGGTATGTATTTCAAATACATTATTTGAATTTCATTATTTGTATTCATGATATTGTATTGAGATTAAGTATTTTTTTCCCAGAACGTAACGTCGTGTCAGCGTTAACCGGGGCTCTAAAGACCATGCGCTCACTAAATAGAATAATAATATAACGCGGTTATCGACGAATCAATGTCTAACTGCCTGGATTACATATGTTCATTGAAAATATTAATACTTAATAATTGGTAACATAATTTATATTTGAACCCAGACATCAATAAAAGGTTCTTGTAAAGTGTTCGAAAATTGCAATATATGTTAGATAAAATATTGCTTCAATTATTGTTTCAGTATAAGCATCACGCGCGACGGTACAAACTACGGAACCGAAGGAGTCTATAGAGTCTATCATGGTCATTGCTCTCTATGTACAGATGAAGTATCAGAATGCGCGGATGTGGTAAGTGCATAATGAGTTATATTCGGTAACAAACAGCGAATAAAGAATCAACACAAATGTAACTTTGAAATTGAATTAAAATGTGGTGTCTTTCAAGACCAGTTGCATCTTTGTTATTTAATCCGACCTGTGTTTGAATATCGCATAGATTCTACGTATTCACATTGCCAATAAAAATGTCTTGAGACATTATCGTTGAAATATGAAATCTAGGCCGAATTCATTCTTGCTAAAATGTTTGAATAAAGAGGGGCACTCAACGATTTATTCGGGTGAATGTTTATTCTTGTAGCAGTTCTTCCTTGCTTGCAACTTTCTCAGAACAGAACAAAGTTTTATTTCGAAACGATTATTTTACTCCAGGATTATGTTTGTAAATACAGCAACCAATGCAGCTGTATCTAAATTTAGTCTCTGTTAACGAATCTGTGAAAGAATAAACTCGTACACATTTGATTTCTTGAAATCTTTATTCTGGTAGGAGATTTTAAGTTTGCTTGCAATAGCTTTTCTGCGTTTCTTGCTTGGAACTCCAGAATAAACATTTTGATTGATATAAGAAAAAATAAATCGTTGAGTGCCCTCGAATAAACACTATAAATATTCTTTAAAGGTGTAGACACATATGATGAAACAACGCTTGTTTCCTTTTGGAAACAGCCACTTTGTGGCGTTACGCAAAAAGGAAACAACGATGAAACAATGAGGAAACAACAATGAAACAAGCATTCGGTCTATCACTGAAAATGGTGAATCGCGAAAATGTCATTACATTTTAAAAGCATGATGTTCATGATTATTGCGTCACAAAGATTACTGTAGACAATTGAAAAAGGATTGTTTGGTTCAATTGTTATAATTTATTACGCAATTTCGATATTTTATTGCTGCGATTGATGGAC
>LQRL01136400.1:5977-27246 GCA_001703475.1 Hydroides elegans | reverse complement strand
CCCCCCCCCCCCCACCCCACAATACTTACCCACATAAGCAACTGCAATAAGACCACATTTCCCAATGCCGCAGCTATATGCAGTGCCGTCCGCGTATCCGACTTGCTATAGGGCGCGTTCACATCCTCGTTGTTGGTATAGGCGAGCACTAGAATGGCCCTTTGCACCTCTTGCCTTGCAATGGCGTCTATGAGTTGTTGCGGGATGGGCACGTCCAAGTAAGGGGGAGGCGGGATGAACTCTTTGTGCTCGTATTTGGCGCGGATCCATGCCTCCTTGTCTTCTCTGGGGATAGAGAGATATATAGGAAGTTAAGATACGGTCGTTGTTTACAAGTATACGAAAGTTAAGGATGGATTTATAGGAAGAAGAGACAGCTATCCTGTTTTTTTTTTGCGGACGAAATGGGATATATTCAATGAGATATCCAGGTTATTATACATTGTACTAGTATGTCGCTCTACATGGGCAGTAAATATCCAAAAAAGAGATAGAGAGGGGACTGGCAGACAGATCAAAAGATAGGCAAAGAGCGAGACAGAGAGAACCAAGAGTGGAGAGCAACAAGAGAGAACCCTTGTCTAAGACATGGAGAAGGAGTATTATGCTGAGTGTGCAAGGGGAGAAATAAAAGAACCGCTGGATGTAAGGGCATACAAGAGCGATGAGGTGCACAAATATATACATGTAACTAACCGATTGGTAGTAGGTGTGGGTTTCGTCCTGCCCTTACAGTCGGCCTCCCATATCCGACTCACCATCGTGTTCCCAATTACCGATAGAGAAAAAGAGAGGAGAGAGGGAGAGAGAGAACGAATGAGAGATATGCATTATCAAAACCCTTATCTTACCGATTCGTAGTAGGTGTGGGTTTCGTCCTGCCCTTGCAGTCGGCCTCCCATATCCGACTCACCATCGTGTTCCCGATCGCCGTCATCACAGACACCGTTTCAGGCCTAAACAAACATAATATATTGAAAAGTATATGAAATATAATGCTCAAGGGTGCAATACACCGTTTACTGCACGCTCTTTTCTTCCTTCGCATTTTTCTCAGGGATGAACCCTTAGCTTTCAATGAACATACATGTATATCCTTTATTACTCGAGAGACAGTATAATGATTTTCTAACAATATGAAACGCTACCCAACGCTATATTTGGCCATTTTGAAAGGCCATGTAATGCCGTTTAGAACTTATATGGCTAAAAAAAGATGCATAAAGTAAGTATAAACATCTTTTACTTACGGCCACTCGTCGAGCGTGAGTGACTTGACCCTCGACAGGTGCGTGCCGAGGTTGCGGTGGATTCCTGAGCATTCGATACAGATCAGTGAGCCGAGGTTCAAACTCGCCCACTCGGGGTCTGTGAAAAAAAAGTGATAACGATAAATATTAATGAAAGGGCGAGGAAAAATCGAGAGTATCCGAATATATTGGCGCCACAGTAAATGTACATGTAGTTAAGCATTATCTCTTCATTCTTTATGTAACAGAGTAACTGTAGTTATCTTTATTCCTTTATTATTTCTATATCATACAATATATAGAGAAGATGTGAGGAGTCGAGTACAATTTTCTATATATACACTAATTCTAAGCAATTTTATTTTCAAAATTATCCGTCAGCTTGATATATCAAATTTGTTTCATATGCTTGATGAATATAAATAATTATCTATATTTAAACCAACATTTATATTTTCCCGCTACTTACTACTGGCGCCACAGTCTGCGCAGGCGTGGTTGCCCGCCACCTTGCGGATGATTTGCGTCGCCTGCGGGGAGGTCGTTGAACCCGTGCCCTCCTACACAGAGAAAGGAAATTAAATTAAAAATCATCCATGTTTTTTTTTATAAATATCTTTTTATATGTTTTAGATATTTTTCAATGTAGCATTAGATAAACAGATTCTGTCAAGATTTGCAAACCAATTAAGAATTTCACTATATAAAGCGGTATATTAACTTTTTTCTTTTGCTATTAACTTTTGAAAACAGGCCATCAATATCTTACATACATTAACCTACATGTTTGTACAACGTTCTCTTAAACCTGTTCAAGTCATTCAAATATGCACAAAAATATAAAGTCAGTGCAAACACTTTGCATCTGACAGTATCCCTGAGTAGATCGGGTTTTGTTTGATTAGACTCACCTTGGTCTTGTTGCTTTGATTGGATTGTAGACTAGATAATATTTGCTGTTCTATCGCCCCCACCCACTCGTCCCGTTCCTGTAAAAACATATTCAATTACAGTAAATAACTGGAAAACAAACTCCTTAACAAATGTACAAATCGAGCATATATCAGATCGGTCAAACTAATTTTTGCTTGTATATTTATGAAAAGTAATTATATCATTATTTACTATTTATTGTTCATTTATTGTTCATTTATTGCTATGTTTTTTATAGAAGGTTTTAGTTTCGCAAGACTGAGGTTGTATACACCAAACCCAAAATCTAAACGCCACATTACATTGTGATCAAAGTTGGAATCAAAATTTATAATTAAACTTAAAGAGATGAAGTTCACTTAAATTTAAAATAACATCTTACCTCTATACTGCAGGCTTCAAAATGCCACTGTTTGTTATCCAATGACACGATGTGAAACTCGTAGCCATCCGAGTCTGTCCAAAATAAAATGGTTATGTTATATGAGACAAATGCAAAATGGACGTCTGAGTCTGTGAAAAAAAAGAATGATAATTATTATTTTCATTTATAACAAATAACTTTGATAGATATTTCATAAGATATTGCAACATTACCCATATTGATTTAAAATTAAGTCTTGAATATGAATTCGTCATGTTCTATGTTCGCGGGAACATTTAACACTTGCTCTATATTACCGATACATTTCTGAGTCGGGCATGGATAGTTTAGATAGGGAAAAGAAATCTAAAATATCATAGCATTACCTCCATCTTGACCAGTATCGAGGTTTTTGGCACCGCTTTTCACTCGTTTATGTCGCTTCTTGACATTTGGCGTCTCGATCTTGGAATTTGGCGTCACTGCAACGTCTGAAAAAATAAGAATAATTTGGAAAATAATTCATCATTAATCATAGATTTATTTGATCTATTGTTATTATAGAAATATATATCATTTACATGCCTCATAATAATTTTTAGGAATTTCACTCTTTTGTTCACCCATGTTGCTTCCTTTGGTTTTGGATGTTCAATTTTGCTTTTTGAATTTCACTCTTTCGCTCTCCCATTGTGCTACATTTGGTTTAATATGTTGACTATTGGTTCTTTTTTTACTATACCGAAACATTAGATTACTGGCGGAATTTGATAACCTGAGTGAAATTTTCTTATGCAGGGCATTGGCTACTAAATTTCCTCCAAAAGACGTGCCATAAGAATTTCCATATTAATCGGTACATTTTAGGGTCGGATAAATTATAAGCAATTCCATATACATATAAATAGGTTGCTACAGTACATTATCAAACTGAAACAAATCATTGAAATAAAAAATTAAAATATAACGAAATGCATAAATATGAGTTTATATATCATGCACAATTTGATGTTGCATTTTAAGGTTTAATTGAGTTTAAATGCAAATTATTTGTTATCAAGACGATTCACTTGACATTATCTTATTCACAGGGCGATAAACAATCTAGAAATAGACTTCTCGCCTTTAATGTAAGCATTTTTTTGAACAAACTGTTCTAATATCCGCTTAATTTTTTTTTATCTTCTACAAAAAGACTCTTAGCGCTATACGGAAACTAAAAATTAGACGAAATGGGGTTTCCGGGATGATCTAACATAAACTACATGCCAAGAAATCAGAAACTCTTACCGTGAAGAAAGAGAGCAGAGTGCAAGATAAAGCGAGAAAGCGTGAGAAAGATGACAAAACATAACAAAATATAGTGAAGGAAAGACGTTGAAGCCCTATTCTTTTTTTTTTTTTTTTTGAACATTGAACAATTGTATTTTGTTACAAAACTCTTTTATTTGAGGGTCAACATGTTTTACTTGTATTCTTAATAATTTCATTTGTTTTTTTTTCAAAACACAACTGACTTGAGTGTTATTTTGTTATTGGACTTGCCTTAGTGTAGAATACAGTTATCGTTTATAGTTTTTGTTTCAATGATATACCTATAGAATCTATTTTATTCAACATTGAAACTGCACTGATTATATGAGAGGAATCTATTTGGACTAAATTTGACGAAAACTAAACTTCCTGTATACCAACTGATGATACGAAATAAGGTATTCAAAGACTGGTGCATATGTTATCTGGTAATTTTGAAAACTATTTATTGTTATAATCGAAAGTGCACACGGGATTGGTATAAAACTAAGGTGAGAGAAATTTTATCACTTATACCTGTAAATACGTCGTCTTAAAGATGAATTATACGAAAATAAATTATAGCTCTTACAACATAAACAATACAACTATTGTATAACGATTTGATATGAGTCAAGAATTTACATAACCTTAAACAATTGCAAACTAATACGTTGTTTTTTTTGCAAGGTAATTTGTGTAGATAATATATTATGTAATATCAGTATTTTAACTCAGCAGAAACTCTCTATAGTAATAGAGAGAGGCACATATTTGTAAGACGAAAATCAAAGCTCCTTCTGATATAGAAAAGTAAAACACACAACATACAAGAAGCAAGACGTCCCAATTTTAAACCTCACAAATGTGTCGCTTCTTTCTTTTCTGCATTTTATCCCGAATTTTAAACTCATTCAAAGAATTACGCTAAGGTATTTTTTTTTGCCTAAAATAGTCCTGTTATTTAGTGAGATCACATATGCTCTACATTTCTTACCTGAACGCGAGTAAACTGACTTTTTGCAACATGTATCACTTAGAAGTGCAAAACAACACAAACACACAGTTATATCTCATTAAATATATTTACCTGTACCAAGAGATGAGTTGGGTATAACAATGGCATCTTCGTTAAATGCTGATATTAACACACTGCCATCCTTTGGAGGTTGTTTACCTAAATAAAGGAAAGAGGCCAATCAACAAGCTCGTTACATCGATAACAGCCAATCAGAACGAAGCATACAAGTATGGTTGCATTAAGTGTCTAAGAGTGGTTAGAAATATATGAATATATCGATATATCTAAACATAATGGGGACAATATATCTATACATTATCTAGCGTCATTCTGGTTGCTTATAGAAATGTAAGTATCACCATAATGCCAAAACGATATTTTGCTTTAAATAAAAGGGCACGGACTTATTCCAAACAGTTACTTTATATGTGAAACATCTAATCATACAAATTCATATCTATATCTTATCTTTATATATAATATACGAATACACAAGCATGCATATATACCGACAATTTATGCAGATTGATTTAATATATTCGAATATAATCGATTCGACAAACTAAATGTCTGAATCTAACAGAAAATGCGCATCACAAAAACATAGAAAAAGAAAATGAAACTTAATTGATCCATACACTAAATCTACATGAGATTATAAATCATGCAAAGAAAGATTGAAAATGAAGGTGGTTTGAAAATCAGATTTTTACATTATAAATCGGCACACTTAGTGGAAAATGGGACCGTTTGATTCCGTTCAAAATAATAAATGCTACGCTGATTTTCTTATATGAAAATCTTTGCTTATTCATACAAATTCAGGATATGTTGATTCAGGGATATTTATCGCGGATAAAATGCCTCGTTTCATTTTACCAAAATCGGGGGGCAAAGACTATTTGGCCAGCCTTTTCATCAATTAATAGTTTTTAAGTGTGTCTTGTATTTACAGTGTGCAACAGACAAAAGCAAACATTTTATCCATCTTTAAGTCAATGACAAAATAAACCGATTAACTAATTTTTTAGTTGACTTTACTTAAATAAATGCAAATATTGAACAGCTTAACTATTGAGGTTACACTGATTTCGAACATGTTCCGGAACAGTCATTCCTAATGTGATTTCACAGTAAGGGTTCTCTTTGGTAGGAAATGCAGTGACTATTTTAAATGAATATAAATTCGATTTTAGTGATTGCAAGCAGTTTGATTTTACTTTGAAAAATGGATGATGATGTCCCAACCACTATATTTTGTATATTAAAGAAACCCAGGTTTGCTTAACGTGCGCTCTCTTTAAATGAGTTATTTAACTTTTTTCTTTTTATTTAATATAGTAAAGAATTGTAAACGATAACCAGTCATTGCGTCCCATTGAATAACTATTTTGGTGCAGTGAATTCATGCATTTCAAATACAAACCAAGTAAAACATTTACAAGACACAGTGAAAGCATGAAACGTGAAGTTGTGAAATTTGATAGAGAAATTATCAACTCGACTATAAATTAACCCATTCTTTTACAGAAAATCAGACCTTCACAAACACACGGGCATTTTACTTCATATTTAACTCAGTTTTCTTTTTCTAAACTTGGACACATCAAAAAACATCCACGAAACAGTTTACGTAGGCTATAACATAAATTCGAGCCCAAGAAAGAGAAATATCTATTCATTTAAGTGGAGATTGCATAGTCCGTAAACAAGGGATATTGAAACTGTGAAATAGATATATCACTGCTAGTATATTAAGTAGAATGCCACGTGTTTTCCGCGAAAAAGAGAAAGAGTTCAAAACGGATCCCTCGTGTGAAAATTTCAGTAAAGACAATCAAGAACCAAAGAAATGGTAATCGTGAACTAACAATGTCGGCTTTTTTCGTGACATTTTCTCTGGAAAACTCCATTTTGAACTCTTTCCCCAAAAAGAAAGACACCTCACTACACACACACCTATAGGCGACAGATAGCTGAAAGGCGACGCCGCCCCATTTCCCCTACCAGGGGACGCCACCATATTAGGCGCCAACCCACCATTTTGATTGGTCGATTCTGATTGGCTCCTGGCGCCACGTGGTTTTTGGCCAGGGACCTTGACCGTTGTGCGCATCAGGTTGATGTCCTTGCCGTGCACGTCGTCCATGTAGTCCTACGCCATAAATAAATAAAAAGTAGTCCGTTTTCTATGGTTTGGGAATCTTAATATAACACTAAGTAGTGTGCGTTTAATTGAATCCTGTAAATATGGCACGAAACTCGCATGACATATGTGATGAAATGGTAACGTCGTCCATGTAGTCCTACGCAGTGAGAGGTTGGGGAACAAATAGTTCCAACAATATTCAATGAAGTTTATAAATAATAGATATGTCTGGTACGACAAAAAGGAAATATGATGCTAAAATTAATCATCAATATTTTGATGATTTTTTCGGAAAGTAAATTTTATCTAAGAAAAAGTAGATTTTTAAATTATTCACAATCATTTTCAGCAATAATTCTATCTTTATAAATGTGAACGTTTTATTATATGTTTACTTATCATCAGAACGGACCACATCGATAGCAATCATAACGTAGTATTATTGACTAATTACTTATCCAATTCAATATATTTAAATATGTTTAATACGTGTAAACTGGGATGGTAGGCGAGCCGGCCCTCAGTGAGTGTGACGTATTTCTTCTTCCAGTCTTTGCTTAGAGGCTTGTTGCTCTTCTTGTATAAGGTTCCCTGGAAGCAAGAAATTATATGTAATTTAACAAGTTTCCCTGCATAAAAATTATCAAGTTTATTTGAAAGGAAAAAGGAAAGACATATTTGAGTGCAACGCGTGCACTAATGATAATTCCTGAAATTACTGATTTAGGCTATCAAAATAATCGATCTAAATTAATAAAATGAAACGTGATTACATAAAATTTATAGACAATAATCACATTTCTTAAAGACAATTCAACGACTTTTAATGATCAAACTATTTCAAAATGGAAAGCTGATTTGTACATTTTCTAGCACTTTACCTGTTTCAATGGTATGGTGCGTCCACTTCCCAGCTTCCCGTTTTTGTCGTTAAATTTCTCTTCTTCTCCCTTTTTCTGTTGGAATAAGTAGGGAAGTATGAGAAATGAAAATTCGAGATAAAAGGATTTAAAATAATTATTGAGATTTATATGACTATCATTTGTGGCACAGATATTGGCAGTGGGAAGTGTTAAGCCTATGTATTGGTTTCCAGTCATATGATAAACATACTAGGATAAAAATATATTTGTTAAATTGAAGATTCGGTCTAATGGTGCATTTGTCGGGTTTTTCTGTCATTGGGATTTCGTTAATTGATTTAAACCGAAAATAAAGCTTAAACTATTGAATATAGTATCTGATTAGCCCAAAAATTATGAAATGCGTATAATATTTTACATGTTAAGTATCTAAATAAATTAATTAGAAATAAATAAAATCTCCCTTTCTAATCAAATCAAATTTTGCTATGTTCTACAGAGAATTAACTGTTAACACTAAAGGTAAATCTAAGACATTTAAATGCGTCACCTAAATAAAACTACCTTTCTCTAATCAACTAGTTATTTCTAATTAACTAAACATCAAATAAATTCTACTTTTCAATGGTTGAATAACATACAAATCTCAAATCACATCAAAACACACAACACAACGAATCAATAATTCTCTCACTGCACACAGATACATTTCTAAACCGAAAATTGTCAGAAGAGCATCCAAAATGAATAGTCATAACATCGAACTAAAATGTATAAAATGTGGACAAAATTCTCAATTCAAAATAATGAAGTCAAGACAAACAAGGATGCAGATGATAAGATCAGAAATGAATAAAATGATAAAAAATGTAAGATTCAAATAAAATCTAATCTAACGCGAAATACATTTTAAAATGTTCGTTGAAAATGCTTTGTGGAACATCAATAGCTGTTGAATAAATAACACCTGCTTAAAAAATATGAGCAAAATACATTCACAATAATTTCTTAAAATTCATTTTCTCCAGATATGCAGCGGGGCAAAATCCTTAAATTCCAAAAGAATTTCAGCACATGAAAAAGCAAAAAGCATTTTAAAAGCACAAAATAATCAGAATATGACAACAAATGGACATTCAGATAAATGAATCGACAAAAGGAAAACTTAAATAATCCCTTCACATTGAAAACCTGTATACGACAGATAACAACAATCAAGAGCCCGAAAGCGAAATTCTGCCAAAAAAAAAGGTTTCGGGAAAAGACCTGTGTTCCTTTTCTTTCACGATTTATTTATTTATATATTCTGTTACGTAAAACAGAAAATAATGAAAAAAATATTTTATATATATTTTTCCCCAATATTGGTGTTTAATGTAATCTTTTTTTAGCAACTATTGTTTTCAAAACAATATTGTTGTTATATATATCATAACGCTCTCTTTTGTTTGGTTTTGCTGAAAAAAAAATCTATTTATTCAAAACACTTTTTTTTTCATATGAAACAGAACACAGGCCTAGGTCCCTTCTTAAGCGCGCATAAAAACAAGGTACAGTAGGACCAATGATAACATTAAGCGGCTATATTAAAGAGAGGGTTTAGGACACTTACACTAAAGAGGTTAGAGCGGCGGCGGTCCTTGCGTTTCTGAGTGGGCGTGCCGCTCGGAGTGGGTGTGTCTCCACTGGGGTGTGAGGCCACGCCCCCACCTTGTGCTGCTTCCTGATTGGTTCCCGCCTTGTCCTGTTAGGGGGACAATGCCGCGAAAGGGTGAGTATGACTAAAGTTATGAAATTAGGATCAGTATGACAAAGATGGTGGCGTTGTTAAGCGAATACGCTCCCTGGCATTAACGTTAGTCTTGTGGAGGGGACAGCGCCGCGAAAGGTGTCAGTATGACAATGAAACATTATTCGCGTTTGTTACGCGCCCTGAAATTTACATTAGGGACTGTTTAGGAAATGAATGTCATTAAAACATGTCTGCTTTGTCTACGCCACGAAAAGGGTCAGTATAACTCAAGCTATGACATTGGTCAGTATGACAAGATATTGTGGCGCTGTTACGCGAGAATGCGACCTGACATTAACGTTAGTCGTGATTGGCCCCGCCTTGTCCTGTTAAGGGGACAACACCGCGAAAGGTGTCAGTATGGCAGAAGATTATGGCGTTGTAAAATTTTCAACGACGCAAAGTAGGTCAGTATGACACAATTATTTATGACATTTTTACGTTGGGAAACGCGGGACAACGCCGCTTAAGAGTGTGTGTCAGTATACTAAATGTTACTGCCTTGTTAAATGACAACGCCGCGAAAGGTGTCAGTATGAGGAGATTGTTAGCATGTGTTCCGTGGGAGCGCGCCCTGACACACATGCATGTACGTCAGTAATTTGTTTTCGCCCGGGCATATATGTAATTGATTGTTTTGGACCTATTAAAACGTTGTTGAGGTCAGATCACATAGGTCATTAACTCTACAGGGTAACGCCGAGTTGTTAACATAAACAACACAAACATTGCCATAATCATAATGATCTTGTTAAACTTTAAATTTGATCCTTCGTTTAAAATGTGTTATATTTTCGTTCCTTGTTTTCATATTCATATGAAACAATACTTGAATCGTTATCATTATGCTATGCTTTGCGTTGTTTGTGTACAACCAAATGTCGAAATAACATGTTAATTATGGTTAATTTTCATGAATTTACGGACCAAGCCAGCATCTTTTCTTACAGAATTGACAGATTTGATTTTAATTTGTACCCAAATGAATGTACGGAACATATTATCAAACCTGAACTCAAATGTGTTCCGTAAATTAACATATGGTTTACTACATGTTATAGAAATATGCTAGCTCGGCCAATTTATTCGTAAGAACTAAATGCGAAAAAGAGTAAGATGTTTCAAATGAATCTATAATAATATCTAAAGCCCTTTCGCATTTGTATCTTATTAAATTATCTATAGATCAATTCAATATCTAGGAAATAACTAATAAATCTACAGCATTAATTATGAAAATGGAAAATCCTGATTCAATATAACGTGATCCAAACTTGGTTTATCAATAATAAACCCAACAGTGATTCAACATTATTAAGATCGTGTTAGCCCGTTCAATCTTATTATACAAACGGAATACATTTAGAACTTTTTGATTTAAAAAAATGATAAAACAATAAACTAGTTTAACAATTTGTTATTTTTAAATATGTACATAATTTCCTTTATAATATCTTAGATAGCATGGTACATTAAATAATAAATTTGGGCTCAAAAAATATTTCCCCGCAAAACAAATGAAATAGCAAAATTAGGCAAAGCTATAAATGTGAATGCAAACATGTGAAGATTATATACGCCGTGTAATAAAGTATGCTTTCTAAATGTTTATTACATTTATTCGTAATATTATACTGTTAAGTGTAATTTAGCATTTTTATGAAAAAATATGTCATTGAATAGAGTTATTGAACTGTGTCTACCTCACATCAGGCATACACCTACAGTGTGACCAATTGGGGGATATTTTTGAACATGTTTTATCAAAATATTGTGATTTCACTACGTTTTAGGATTTGCATACATGGGCTAACACAGATTATTATTGATCTTATGCCTGATTTTTGATAGATTAAATTTATATAATATTCTATTTATTCCATTGCATTGATATGGTTGGTTTTTTTATTTAACTTTGATAGCCAGAAAAAAAAATATAAACAAGCGCGCTATACCCACATACTAAAACCCATTTAATAAATTGGTTGACATCTTCAATAATATTTTTAATTGAACATTGCAATACGGTCATAACATAAATTGTGTATAGCTGACAGTTTGGTTAATGAATAAATAAGCAATGCGTGTAAGCCTGGATATTTGTGTTGATTGAACAGTGACATATTTTTGTTAAATTTAAGCAAGACGTTTTTTAAATAAGATTATATTAGCTTAAAATGGATTCTTGCTTTGACCTATTGAAAAACAATGCAAGGAAATATTACTAAGTGATTAATAGAAAATAATGGTACAGGTTTTTGTTGACTTAACGTTTGATCTTAATTAATTACAATTTGTTTCATTTTAATGATGTTGTTTCTCAAATGCATCTTTTACCAAAAATTATCAAAATCTGGATAGGTCATTTCATATAAAATATTGTGCTTTATAATTTTGAAAATTAACTATATCTGTGAATTCTAACTTTGGATCGCTCTAAGAGTACATGTATTTACAATTCTATATTTCAACATTATGTGTGTCTACTGGACGTGGTGTCAATATTTATAAACTCATAAACAACTAAAATCAATCATAAAAATCAAGCAATTTTCACATTGTTCTCACAGTGAATACATTTGCAGGACCTAGGGCTGGGTCAGGTCAGGTATTTTGCGAAGTTGTTTTTGATAATTTATCTAAAAGAAACATTTAATACGCTTTCTAAGTTATTCATTTATTTTGATCATTTAATATATATATTTTTAAAAAACTTTTTTTGACAATAATGTATTATTTTGGGTATCTCAACCCAAATGTCGGCTTGGATAACCGTTGAAAATTTGGGTACCCGATAACCGCAGATACCCAACCAAACCCTAGGCCGACCATCAAATCTTGTTTTAATGCAGTCAAAAGCAAACATTCTTACACATAGACATAATATGATATTATATCAAGCATTGTTGTTTTTTTTTTGTTGTATCTCACTACACGAGATACCTAACCGAGTCCTAGGCAGACTATTCTAACTTTTTTTTAAATAATACAGACTTTTATTACACATACACAGAGTTCTTCCCTTTTGAAGCATTGCTTTCTTCTCATTGCACACATCATCGACACATAAAGTGAAATATATGCTATACTGATTTGAAAGCGTGATTGATTATTGTACAGCTGCTATATTGCTACAAGTAGTGTGAAAAGGTGAGACATGTACATGTAATGAAATGACCACACTAGTTCTTTTACGGAACAAATTTCAAACAAAATGTAAGAAATAGTTTTTGTCTGGTTCATTAAAAGTTTTAAAATATGCATTACCTATTCGTTCAACAAACATGTAACAAAGTCTAGAAAAAAAACCTTTAGTTGCACATTGTAGCTTTGAAATAACTAATTTGGAATTCCGATGGTAGGAACAATTCAGATCTATTTTTGAACTTGTATGTTCATATTCTTTTTTTTTTCAAATTTATTACGTTTTTACATAATATGGCTGAAACCACAAAATGGATAAATTTGTTCCGTACAAGATAAGTCTCGTTTATTCTACAATACCCACAAATCCACCTCAATTAGTAGGCATATGGGGCTCTTCTTAAATATTGAAATGGGACTATTTTTTTCATAACTTACTACGACCAGACTGGACCTTACTCGTGGGATTCGGCTGAGTAAAGGGGTCAGAGGGGAATCCTTGGGCACTTGGAGTTCTTTCAGGAAACCGTCCATTTTATCCTAGAAGAGCCACGCGGGAAAGTGAAAAAGGAGATTTAAAAAATGAGGTAAAACTTGAATTACAATTTTTGAAAAGCGGATCTGTGGTTAGGTTGGGAAAGGTATGGGAGTAGTTGGTCACAATAAAGGTAGTCTCTTCAGCATAGATTTCATTTTGTCCTATGGCCAGGATTAAATGGGAATTATAATAAATGGATAGTATAGCTGATAAAACGGGAATTTCATATTCTTTAATGAAGCCCACATTGTGTGGGAATGATGAAGGGAACCATATCTAGTTTTATTTAGTTTTATTTATATGCCAGTTTTGTAAGAAAAAGTTGAAGAACTGTATGTACTACATGTATTTTGTCTTCTCAACTAATTTTATTTCATTTAGGAATGGACCATAGGCAAACAGAAAAAAAAGCTTGAGAATTCTAGCCGATAATATGTTTTAATAAAATGATATATACATAAGTGCTTATGCATCACCAAATGTTTTACAGAATGCAAAAGCATTGATTGGGGTGTTACACTTTGTACATTTTGTCAAATAAAGATTCCCATGTAAGAGAAGCTTCAAGGGAAATGGCAGTGTTAAGACTTGAGCAGGTTCTTGTATTTACACAGTGATAATACGATTTTAAACACCGCAGTTTTATCTCTTATATTGGCAAAATAGTAAACAGTTTTAAAATCTGCACGGCGCGGGCTGTATTGACTGCTTCTGAAAGTTAATATTTGCATTAATTATTCTAAATTTTGGATTGGAAGGTAAATACCAAAAACTCAAACTTATCTCAAATATATCAGTAGTATATATGGATAAAATGTCACACATATACAAAGGGTTTTCACTCTATCTCTCTGCATCTAAAAATATGAACCAAACAAAAAAAAATAATAATTCAAAATATCACTCGAGGGCAGGGATAAAGGGGTACACTCGCAAAACACATGACATGCGGTACTTCAACACTTTTCCCGTCTCTTCCAGAAAACGTTCATTGGATCAGGCATGACGGACTAGTGGACTTACAACGATCAAACTAAACCGGTATCTCGGTTCCTTTCTTCCTAATATGGGTGTCACACCGCTTGTGGGGTCGGGGGTTCGAGACTGCATGTGGGATTGTTGGGGAGTACTCCTTCCTCCTTTTGGTGTGGGTGTAGTGGCGGAACCGCGGGGTTGAGGGGTAGAGCAGGTACTAGGGGGACTGTAAGGGGTTGGCTGCAATAAAATATAATATACAGTGTACATGTATATAACATCAATGTTTGTTGGTTTTAAGGCTGAAAAATAAAGTGTTTTTTTCTTGAACATGTCTATGGAAATGGTTCATTGTCCCTTAAACTCTGCAAGTCAGACGTTCTTGGATACAATGAATTTTAACTGTAAAGATTCATTAAGTAGGAAAATAAAGTAAATTCAAACGTCCTTTCAAGCGTTCCCATCAATTGAGAACAAATATTATTCTTGACCATTTACGATAGCAGGATTAATACCTAGTTAGGGGATTGAAGCTGCATATAAAGCAAATACCCGTTTGGACATTGGTTTCTACAAAGCTGGTTTATTTGTGTTATAGAAAATGTTTTTTTTTTTTAATTAGTACAAGTATTTGTATGAAATTATTTTGCGAAATCAAAATATCTTAGCTATCTATTTGATTAGTTACTTATGTAAATTTGAATTTCAGATCTTTCTTTAAAATTGCAAAAATGAGAAAATGACGAATCTACATGTATGTGAGTATTCCTAGATTCTAAGGATTCAGTTTTTTTTCTAATTTGTATATACTAGCATGTTAGTTAGTGGTTGGGCGATTATCTTATAACATTATCTTGGTTCATAGATTTCAAGCTCTTTTTAAGTTTTTCTTTACATTTTTATTTTTGAAATTTTACTGGTATATTAGAACTACTAGCTATAACGCGTTTAGTTAATCATCATTTGTTTTCAAATTACTATTTACATATGGACTAATTATCTATGTATGTAATCAATTTCTACGATATCTGTTATTTTTTGTATACAATTTAAAGGAAAGAGGAAAAATATTGAGACACTCGGGGCAAATAAAAAATAGATAAATTCGGGGTTTAATGTGTATGAATGAAACTAACTATCAATCGGCTGGTAAGATAAGGAAACACATTTTAGATAATGCAAAATTAGAAACAACAAATTATTGGGTTGATCTTTCATTCAAACCATCACCTAGGGGTTAAATGCAGTTAATTATAATTGTAAGAAATAATATGCCCTTGATAATTCCACACTAAATCTTGATCCAACAGGAGCAACTTTTAAAATTAAATTGTGAAAATGCATTGTCTTTCAAAGGCATATAGTTTCTACGGTAAGTTTTCAGAAAACCGAATGAACAAAAAACGTTCTTTACAAAGGCTTAATCAAATAAATTATCATCATCAAATTATTATTTTTTTTTCTTTTTTTTTAACCACAAAAAATGTAACCTTTAATACTTCCATGAAATAACGGTTCGTATTCTGAAGTCCATATCAATACAAACACTTAGTTTTCTGTGTTACTCTTTAAGGCAAATAAAATTTGATTGGCCTTTGCACGAGAGAAGAAATTGAGAAAAGATTAGGGGGATAGGGGATAAATTGGGAAATGTTAATTCATCTTCAGGGGATTTGGAAGTTTGTTAAGTACCTGTAAAGGAGGTTTTTCAGGAGGTCTTCTTAACTGAAACTGACATATGAAGGAAAAAACACTCAATTTAAAATAGGTGTAACTCAAAATTCAAAACAATGCAGTCTTAGTATACACTGTTTAATGGAAGGTCCAATATTTATCACTCGACTTATTTCGAATTATAATTCAAAGTTAAAAATTGAGCTTTTTTTTTCATTCTTGGCTCTTTTTCTTATACTCAAAATAATCTAAATTTGGAAAATATTGAACCTATTGTAAACAGAAATAAACTTTTTTGTATAATGTAGAATATAGATAGTTGGGGTTGATGCACGAATAATATATTAGCAAATGGTGTTTAGAGTAGTTTGCAAACAAAGTCAGGACTGTTTGTTCAAAAACACCCTTTTGCAAAGTCACATTATTAATAGTTCAGGACATAAATGCATACCGCATCATAGAATTAATCAATGAAAACACAATTAGACACTTTTCAAAGATACATTAAGCGGTTATTATTAAGATGATATTCTTGGTATGATTGAGGCGAAAACTTAGATTAGAGAAAATGAAATTGAATTTAAACAGTGTTTTTGTGTGAGATCATTATTGTTAATTAAGTTTTAGATGACAAGTTGATGAGTAAATAAATGAAAATGAAATCAAACATTGTAAAATCATTTTGATAATCATTTCATTTTTAAAGATGAAGAAAATTTATGGATGAAAGTTTGTTATTTCTTAGACATTATATGAGAGTTATGGTAAAATGGAAATATCTCACTTTTTTCAACCACTTCAATAATTCCGAATAATTCAAGACTTTTATTATATTTATATGATTCAATAATTGTTTGTAATTTGAGCACTTTACGTGTATCGTTTCGATTATTCGAGTTCTATTCTCTCTTAATACGAAGGATTAATTGGAAGTCCTTATATTGGTAATTGAAAAGTTCACAAAGAAAAAAATGGAACTTTTAAAATAAGAAACTAAAATTCTTACAATATACCATCATAATATTACAACACTTAATCTACAGAATGTTAGTAGCTACTTCAAAACAACAACTATACAGTCATCAAACTATCCACTAGTTTAAAGTATGTAAAATAGATATGCACAGCAACCATATTCACTAAAAAATTACGCAAAAAAACATCGAAAGCTCAACTCCTTTGTATTTCCGCAAGCTACCACCTGTATATATGTTTTCAGTAAATATCCTGAATATTTAACATTTTCCCCCAAAATAGTGCCAAAAAAAAATCGCCAAAAAATATATAACTTGGATTGATCTTTGAAAAAAAATGTTTAGAAAAATATCTTTGGGTCAGAAAAATCCACCTATCTACGAAAACAGAACGACGTTTTCAATTGAGCTGGCTAATGCTTCCAAAAATGAACCATAAAATAAGACAATATAGAGTAAAACTCTAAAATAAAGGATTTTCCTGTCAAAAAATTCCATTTTGGATAAGGAAATATTCAAAAGCGCTTTAACATCAGGTTTTATACAAAATTCTCGGCACAGGATATTTCACTTTTCGATTAGTAGTAGCGAAAATAATGCACGTCTACAAAATATCGATACTATACGTGATACATACCCGATACTATAGTGTTTTAATTGAGTAAAAATGTGTGATATCACTACTCGGGTATTAGTTACATTATAAATTGTCGCAACAATATGCTTTTTCTACCATGTGTCTTTGATTCTAAGCTATATAAGTAAGAATCTAATGGACCTCTGATTTAAAACTTTATAGAGTCTAGGAAGCCAGTGAGGTTCTATTCTATTCACATGTTAATCTATGTATCGTTATCTAGGACATATTAGTATGTTGATAGGAATAAGAATGTCACAAGAATACTTTCGATTTGCGTTCATTATTTTCTTGAAGTTAGAATAAATAAGACAATGACTAGAGAACACTAACACAAGATTAAGTTCTTAGAAATCGCATAGATGTGACGTATTGAATGGTAATTCTTTTAGCAGTAAAAGGAAATTTAACAAAATAGCACTCCTCAAACATCTCGATACAAAATACGCAATTGTAAAACTGGGAAGATATCCCTGGACTTAAACTCGTGTTGGTCTATAACCATCGATATAAACCATCATAACAATTAAAGTTCTTGTGACTTCCTTAAAATAGAATGGTGTATCTGGAATTCGCGGGAATCTATAATACGCGGACACGTGTTATTTGAGAATTACTTGAGACCGTGATCGTGTTTTGACTTGAGTATGATAGAAAACTGGTTTCTCAATGTATTCCTATATATTAGATGGTTCTAAATATGAAAAATTCTCGAGAAACACTTGTCCGCGAATTATAGATTCCCGCGAATTCAAGATACATCCGTCTAAACTGAGCGAAAGGGTAGGGCTAGCTGCAACTTACACTAAAGCTCTTGCTGGTCTTGTTCTTGCGGGCCAGCTGGGGCGTGCTTGTGGGCGGGAGTAGATCCTGCCCGTTGGCCGATTGCGCCCTTTGCAGAATGGCCGCGCCCTGCACAGTACGCCCAAACGCGCCCACGAGACGAACACGAACGAGAGACGGGGAAAGGGGCATATATATAACGCCGTTAGTTCAGGGGTGTTTTTATATTGTTTCGTGCCATTGAACATACATGGGAATATGCTTTCTTATCCTACTTCTTTTTACTTGGGTGTTTATTCTCTGTGCATTTCTGATTGATTTTATCCATCACTTTTATAACAAGATACTTAATCAGTTTTGTGAGTTGGATAACATCATAAAAGCATTCTAAACCAATCATTTATTTACTATAATGATCTTTCAAACATATTCCCATGTATGTTTCGACATTTTAGGACATCAGTTGGAGACATCTAATACAATGATAAACATCAAAACATGCATGGTTTCAAAGCCTCTTAATCGTAGATATATCAGGATCATGTATACGATCACATACTTTTAAAGTAATCATTTATAGCGTTATGTACCCTTATTTTAATCTTCGTTTTAACTGTAAATTGATATGGTATTCCCTGATATAATTTGCATCAGTTATCAACTGTGTGAGGCATTAAGAACTCTTTTGAATCCATATAACACTGAATAAAACACCTATTTTTTTTTTACATTTTCACATTCAACATCACATTGAACAACGAATATATCGATGTTTGTCGACAATTTAGGTTGGACCCCAGATCGTTGGGTCATAACATTTGTGATCGATTGGAAACATACATGAACAGACAAAACACATATAGACGGAGCACCCTCGGTCATTCAAAAATCGCAATATATGTTACATAAAAAGGTGCGTGAAATATACAATTTTAATAACATTTGTGTTTCATTTTTAATCGAGTATCCCATCCACCATTTAGTATTGCTTGGCGATAGATAAGAATAATATTTATATGAATTATGTACATAGACATGCACGTGCAAATGAGTTATTATATTGATAAGCATGATTAACTTGATTATTTTGATCATTAATTATTTATGTTCTCCCAACACACATATAATATGGGTCAGATGGTATATCGTTGAGACTAAAACTTTTATGGTTTGTTTTCAATTAATGAACATGTTTTTGTTCCTTCTTTTTTTTTTACAGAAAAACAAAATAAACCTATTTAATATTATGTTTTTAGATAGGCTTTGCAATGACTTGAAAAGTATGAATCGGCTATCGATATGAACGTATTTTAAATATGAAATACATGAGGAATAGTTTGCAATGAAGTGAGTATAAA
Source organism: Hydroides elegans (assembly GCA_001703475.1). Taxonomy (NCBI): domain Eukaryota; kingdom Metazoa; phylum Annelida; class Polychaeta; order Sabellida; family Serpulidae; genus Hydroides; species Hydroides elegans. The sequence continues at coordinate 7,498 of LQRL01136400.1, read as the reverse complement.
CTTAATGTTCCAAATAATAGCATCACGTCCATGCGAAATATATGAGGGATAGTATGAGAATGAATACCAATATATATATGCGATATATAAACACAGATATTTGAACATAAATATATTGGCTACATTAATGAATAACACATATGCAAAACGAAATAACACTTAAACATATAAATAAAACTAAAGCTTTATATTAAATAGGATATGAGGTATACTTTTTAAAAGCCAATTTCCAAATATAACTTCATGACAACAAATAAAGCGAAAAAAATAATATTTTGAGGAACATTGTAAATTTCTAATGTTTTATATCCATTTGTTCTTCTTATTTCAATTTTGTTTTCTTTCAATTTAATCTAATAATGTTCAAGACTTACGCTGAATGAATTGCTCTTTTGAACGGAGCCTTTTTTGTTATTTTTCCGCGAAGGTATAGGGGTCGAACCAGGAGTAACATCGTGACGTAATTGCTAAAAGAATAAATCAACAGAAAACACATACACAACGAAGATGCAACAACATATATGTATATAACATGGATAAATAATAGATAGAAATATGCGGTAAAATAATATGTAAGCGATGCGTCCATTCTAGAGTCCATATGACTAGGCTCGCGCTAGGCCAAAAAATCCTCTCGCCTTATTCCTCTTTACAAAAACATGGAAATTGTCCCTCGCATTTTCCTTTTTCGCAGACCAGATTGTATCGAATACTTAATACCGAAAATTCCTTTCGCTAAAGTTGGGAAAGACCTCCAATTTATTTTCGTATTTTCCGATATTAATTCGCATTTTGCGAAGGTATACCTCACAAGTACCAGTATATTGCTTTACAATCAAGGGACAAGCGCGATTACATCATAAATATTTTAATTTATCAACCTATTTTGTTTGATTTCACACACTTGTTTTCAAAAATATATTTGCAGGTTTCATTTTTATGCAGATTTTATCTTTCTCACATATGGAAGTTTATAACAAATATTCGTTTGAGATTATGAATTATGAATGAAACAACATTTAAAGTATCAATAGCATGATTTCTTTTGAATTGAGACTCAAGAATGAACGCAAAGACCAAAAAAATATTTATATTCAAAATATAAGAAGCTTTAAACAAAGATGGTGATTGGGAAACACATACGATATAAAGGGAATCCCAAATTTACTAATATGCCTACATTTTCTATCGCATTACGTTCATAAATCATTATCTTTGCTTTCAACTGCATTTTTCCTATAGAGGAAATATTTGAACTATCATGGGCCGTAAAAAAAACTCGATTTTGTGCACTCGTTTTGAATGTAAATTCCGAATAATTTGTACAGTTTTTATACATAGTGGCAACGAATTCAAAGTTAAACTCTAACTGTAGTTTTATCAAACATTCATAGGTAATCATTGATGCCAAAATATATGTAAGAAAACTTGACTAGAACATTAATTTCCCAATCACGCTATGATTTAACATAAACTTTTCAAGATGTACTGAACAAAACGAGAAAGATCCACAAATACGAC
>LQRL01136394.1:43155-54576 GCA_001703475.1 Hydroides elegans | reverse complement strand
TCAAGGGAACAACGACATGCTGTAAAAAAGAGAAGTTCTAAAGGTTTACTTAATTTAGTATTGTTCAGACTAATTTGATTGAATTGTAAATTAGAGTAACCCGGTATAATAAATGACGTTCCAATCATCAATTTCTATAAAATATCCTAAATAAACAAATAAAGAAGCTGATTGCGGGCGGTAGATCATAATTACACAGATGATACCACTTTTAATAACACAAATGAAATCTCGAAAGATGTGTATGTTCTTGTTAAAGAAACTTCCATATGTGCAAAACATGCGTTAGCTAAGACTGTTTATCAACCGCTCTGCTACTTTGTCAATTTTACGTTAATGAATTGAAAAACTGTATTTAAGTTGTCAAATGTTGTATGTTACACTTCGTAATTCTATGGACCATTTATAAACATTTCAACATAAACATAATTGTATAAATTTCCTTAAAAACAACATCAGTGGTTTCCAAGGGGCTTATTTTAAGCTATGCATTTTTTTTTAAATTCTTGATCAGAAAAAAAAAACAATAAAAGACCTATATGATTTGGTAAGTGCTTTGCCTTTGTTGTTTAAGATGATGATTTTAGATATGAAATTCTTGTTAGCGTTGATGTGAGACATAAATTTAGAAGGGGAAATGTTTGTACATATTAATGGGATATAAACATATATTTTGCATCGTAAATGTTACAGAATGTATGCATGTAAAATGTATGGAATAAATATACCATTAAAAAATCGAAACAATAAATACATGCTTATGTTAATGAAGGGCTGAGTCCATGAAAGTTAACTAAATAAAACACGTTTAGAATTAATTAATTTATATGTAAATATATATCAGGCAAATAAATATTAGTGAAAAATTACACGACAATAAAGCTTGTCTACAATCGGCTAATATACAGCTTGCATTTCCATTCATGGAATTCATTTTGTTATATAAATCAATGTATTTTAAAATATAATATAATCGTATGCGTAATACAATTGCATGCAATTTGATTGTACCTTAAATTTACTGAAAGATATGTTGTCTCACATAAAAGCACAAGTAGATAAGATATATTAAAAAACACAGTGTCAATTTCCTTATCGCAATTATATATTTAATTCTTTACTGCGTAAAGCGATTTTATGGTATACCTGAAAGAAGCTATATAAACGCATATTAATAATAGTAATTGATCCTTTATATAAAATATTCTTGAATCACCAAAACAAATATGTTTTATGACATTTATTTATATGTTAATAACATATATTTATGATTCGCTTCCCACTCGGTCGGCAAGGGTCGTTCACAGCTCGTCGCATTCCGACGTGACGTTGAGAGGACGATCTATTTTGGGCCAATATAAAAGTTTTCCGGAGTCCTTTGACGTCCCGGCGTCCGAACAACGTAATTCTTACGTTCGAATCTTACCCGACGTCGGCACACCGTCTTCTCTAGGTCTCCGACGTATGATGACATCCGAAAACTTTCATATAGGCCCAAAGTAGGGTGTCCGCTCAACGTCCGGGGACGACGTCTTGCCGAGTGGGTTATTGCACATACATGTAAACACACGTAAATTAGAATGGTTTCTTATATATCAGACATTTTCTGATTCTGTTACAATATGTAATTACATCTTTAAAGTCAATCAGAATAAACAAATCCTGAGTAGATAATCAATATAAATATTTTGGTTTTCAATATATACAAACACTACATGCATGATTTTAAAAGGTTAACTTTAAGATTATTATTTTAATGATATATAACAACTTCTTCACTCATTTTCATGATTTGAACAATAATTAAATTTGGTCGATACCTTGTAATGACGTTTTAAAGTCTAATTCTGTATCAAATAGTATCATAGTAAGACCTAATTTTGCATAGCAATAGATCTAGGTAACATTGTAAATTGTAAATTGGCCTTTCTCCTACACATACTGGAAATGCATATAATCTCGGTAAGTCGTGAGCGGAACTGTTGGCTAAGCATGCAGAACAGCAAAAAATTACAGCTAAAATTTAGTGTCTGAAATAATTTTCCCACCACTGTTGCAATTTGTAAGCAGGTAAACAATGTACTATCCAAATCAACTGATAATTTAGGAAATACGAAACTAACAACAGAGGTCGGTATGAGAAGCACAGCGTATATCAATATAACAACTGCAAGCGTAGAAATCAGATGTTGTGGTAGCCTGTGTCGGCGACTGTGTATCCGCATGTTCACATTTGAGTTACGTGATGCCTGAACACCCCGAATGCTTAGCACGTACGTGGTGGCAATTATAGAAAGCGGAATAATGGCGCCAATGATAACTTCTATATCTCTATACAATCTAAATATGAAAGCATTATGATATATTATCCCGACATCAAAAATGTATAGGTTTGTATGGTACTCAGCACATTCATAGTGCAATACACTTAAAATGAAGCAGTAAGGTACATTTAGTAAAATGCATCCGATCATTATTATAAAACAACTAATGCCGGTTAATCGTAATGTAACTATTTTTCTTGCCTGGAGAGGATGGCATACAGCAATATAGCGCATTGTAGACATATGTGCTACGATCCACGTACCAATATGTATTAATGTATTTGATATAGCAATATAAAACAAGCAATAAACAAGTTTGAATCCGAAAACATGATACACTGTACTGGTTATACAACCGTTTGTTACTGATTTCGGAAGAACAAATAAACAGTAACATAAATCGGATACGGCTAGACCGATTAACCCGGCTAGAGCGACGATTTGAAGAGATTGATGTGATACCGAGGTTTTTAGATGGTAAGACAACACTGTAATATTCAATATATTACCAATTATTCCAAATATATAGAGAAATGGAAAAATAGTTGAAGTTATTATGTCAATTAAATGTTCCGCAATATTATCACGCCTGGCCCTTATAAATGGTTGTGTTGCATTAAATGACGCCTCGGTAGAGTTATGATTGTCATGAAACACAGAACTTGCATTTGCAAGGCCGATATTATCCGTGTTTATATTTTTCAACATGCAGAGTATGGAATTATAATCCAACGCCATTGAAAATGGCTTGTCTAAGACGATCAATAGCAGTAATGAATAAAATACTATATTTCGATATATATAAAACATTTCGAAATTTGGTTTGATTGTATTACTTCGTATACTATTTGTCAAAATATAAACATGATTGAGATGCTTTCAATAAACAAATTATAACTTAACTCATCAGACTGTTTATGTTTATATAGGATTCAGTGGTTCATTTTCAAGTACGTCATGCTCTCAAAGAAAACAGTTTTAATGTGCTCACATACATTTGGCGAAGAGGTATGGCGACATATGCACAGCGAATAATTATTTACATCCTTGTTAACACATATTTCTCTTTACAATATATTGTCTGAATGACATCCTGATTAATTTCGATACTTGTTTTTGACCTTTTTTAGTTCAAAAACAAGTATCAAAATAACCCAGATAAAACACAATGCAATGATATTCATTAATTTGTTGATACATTAACATGGTGGCTAATGATCGCTTTTATTATTTGCTATTTTAATTCAGCGCAACAACCCCTGAAATGAATTGTTTTGCAAGGATGTGATTTATACGGGTTTGTAGCATTCGAAAAGATTATTTCAAAGTAAACACACATTTACGTAAAAAAAGAGATATGATATAATAAGGAATATTTGTATCAGTTTTTTTCCTTTGGTTCTATTGAAATTGGTGTTGTCTGTAATATACCGCTTATCAGGAGTAAAACATAATAAATACATAATCATTTCTTTATTCGTGTAATTTGACGTTATAAATGTAATATACCCCTTATCAGGAGCAAAAAAATAATAAATACATAATCTTTTCTCATTATTCTTGTAATTTGACGTTATTACTAAGTTTGGGTGTAGTACGTTAATAATAAAAGATTACAGCAAGGCATAACAACATTTTCTAACATTAACCATTTTCTTATGTCAAAGTATGATCATTTCAATTATGTTGCATATAATCTTCCAATTAAAGGACAAATATTGTAGATTTGACTAGATAATAATGTCGTTTTTGACCGATTACATCCAAGATTAATAGGAAATTGAGAACGAAATAAGATAAAAAGACGTTAACTCCTAGTTGCATTAACTATGATCATCACTTGCATTAACTGTAATTACTCCAGATATCGCGAGAGAATATGATTTTAATGGTAATTATTGCATATTTAGATCAATATCAATGGATTCTAATCGAATGTTAAATCTGTAAGCTGCAGTAACTGTGGTCATCACTTGCATTAACTTTGGTCATCACCTATATTTTCTATGTTTTTACTAGGCTTAGAGACAAATTATGTTTTGTTTTAATGGACATGTTATCATAATAATGTCTTTTTTGACCAAGAGTGATATAAAATCACTTAGGATTTCCTTGATAACTCGAGATATCGCGAGAGAATAATAATATAATATAAAATAATAATGTGTTTTTAACATTTTTGTTTCAAAGACACAACAGTGTATACTTGTTAATTGTCTTTAAATCACTGTTTGGTTTTTAATTTGGTTGGATCATTGACATCTAACGCATTTAAGAAGGGCACCTCACGACATATTTTTCAAATAGTTGTTATATCAACTTAAAACAACTTTACAAGTACGAAGAACAACCAGATAATTTTTTTTAACATTGAAAGTTTACAAAAAGGTGTTCCTTTTTTCCAAGCCAGCTGGGCTGTTTCACCTTTTCTAGCCAGCTTGGAGCAGAAAAGGAACACCTTTTGCGATATCTTGCGATTATTTGATGATATCTTGCAAATTACGGTTTATTAGACAATTGCAAGCAAATTTAATCATTTTAGAAATCATTATTCTCACTATTTATTATGGAAATTAAGAAATTATCCAAAAAGGTGTTCCTCAAACTACTCAAATCTCCAAGCTAGAATGAAATTTTTCAAAATTTCCAAGCCAGCTGGAAATTGGTGGGGAACACCTTTTTTGAGGAACAGCTCGTGAGGTGCTCTTCATTTAACAATAATGCTCTGAAGGGGTCAAATAATCACTCATGTCATTCTTTGACCTTGACGACTGAGTGCTTTCAATTTCAAAATTTTCCGAATAAGTGGCATTTGTGTAACTTTCAGTAGGTGTTAAATAATCAACCATGTCTGTTTTCAAATTTGGGTTTCCGCTTATGTTTTTCTGATTTGATTCTGGTTCTGTGGTAACATTGCCGTCAAAGTAATGCTGAGAAGGAGATAAGTAATCATTCAGATCTTCATTCGACGCAAATTCAAACATGCTTGCGCCCGCCTGGTGCCCATTCAAATCACCATGCTGAAGATCCTTTAAAGAGTAATCTGCACAGAACTTTGGGTTTGGCACATTCAGATAGATTTCGTCATGAACACCTTGCTCGGTTGAAGCTTCTACTTCTGCCAAGTGATCGTGTATGATCCGTACAATATCGGCAAACATCGGACGCCGAAATGGATCTGACATCCAGCATCGTTGCATGATGTCATAACTGCAACATATACTTTATTGTAAAAATAATTTAAGATAATTCAAATTAAGAATACATGATTAGTGAGCTCAATATATGTTTGTTAAATGTTATTTTCAGGTATTGATAGTTTTAACATATCATGAATTATATTTAATGAATTACATTGTGACCCGGGAAGCCTTTTCTTTTTTTTTTTAATCAAAACTAACCATGCTTTTCAATGTATTCTTTATGTAAACAAAAAGCGCTCGTTGCGTTTTAAAAAGCTAGCTACTTTTCAGTTTTCATAAGAAATACATTGCAAACACAATTAGGTTAAATAGATTTGTCGGTGAAAGATTCCCTCCTTGAAACCAGATCCTTATTCATTTAAGTGAGACGATCTCGTGCTTAGAATAAAACATATTTACATGCATTCAGGACAGTACTCGGGCTGGTCCATTCGTCGGCCGGTTCTCAGATAGCGTAGCACGTCCCAGTTATCTACTCCAGGGTAAGGCTGTTGGCCACGTGTCATCAGTTCCCACAGCACCACGCCAAAGGACCACTATAAAAAAAAAATATGAAAAATTTCATTTAAACACATATAGCCCTTTCTATACAGTAACAGTTATTGAGTACAATTTTTGATTGTGCTAGTGATACAAAAATCGTTGTATATTAATTCGTGTCATAAATGTTTTAATCGCATAGATATAAACTAGTATTTTCAAAACTATTGTTTTATGAACTGACTCCATACCATATACATACTTCTTAATTTACATTTGATTGAGAGTCCGACATTCACAAAATATAAGATTACAAAACAATCTTAAATGCACAAACTCCCTAAACTCCATGGCGACTCACAACATCACTCCTAGTGTCGTAAAGCCTATTCTCGATGCTCTCCGGTGCCATCCATTTGATCGGTAGTTTCGCTTGTTTGTCGGAACTGCTGTAGTATTGCGACTCGTAGATATCACGTGACAGGCCGAAGTCGGCGACAACAACTTGCATTTCTTGGTTAAGCCTATAACGTTTACCAAATGGAAAATTATGGATATGTTTTATCATCATAAATAGGGTTTAATAAATAGGACCCTAGTTAATCAGCTATAGTCGACTGTTGTATCAAATCGGCATTGGCAAATGGCGCATTTTTTTTATATTTAGGACTGAGGTATATGTGTTAAAATCCAAATATCTAAGTATAATTTTTATATTGTTTAATAAACGACTTATTTACCCAAATATTTTTTTATTCAAATATAATCATAAAACCCTCACATGCAGTTCCTTGCTGCAAGGTCGCGGTGCACGAATTTAAGGTTCGCTAAATAGTCCATGCCGTTTGCAATATCCATGCCAAACATGAGCAAAGTCTTAACCATCGGCATCTGAAAAGTGCATATTCATTTGAGAAGTTTCCTATATTAACCAAAAAAACAGTGGATAGCCATAAGTCAAAGCTCAATAAAGATGCGACTCACATTGCGTTCATCTCTTAGGTATGTAAGCAGATCTCCATGTTCCATGAAGGGCAGTACGACGAGGGGCATGTCCGTCGTCTCATCTAGTGCGATACCTGAAAGTACAAATGTATAATGACAAGGCATTAAATGTGTAGAATCTATAATAAGTGATTATGAATCTAATTGGGAATCTTCCTTTATGTGACTTGGACAATTTTAATGTATAATCATGTCGCTACTTGCCTAAAACAGTCTAAAGGTTTTAATTTTTACATTGGTGGATTTTGTGCATAACTAGAGAGTTATCAATGGTCGAAATTTCTTTCCAATTTCCAACAGATAAGCTAATTAAGTATATAAATAATGATTTTCAACGACCTACCTATGAGAGTCAGAATATTATTGTGACAGAAATCCTTCATTCTCAAGGCTTCTTCCAAGAATGAATATATTTCTCTATCCTTATTTTGATCTGTAAATTTTTAAGGTGGAAGTTTCATACTATTCAGGTAAAATTGATCAAGGATATATATTTGCTTTAACCTTACAATGTAATCAATAATAGAAGTCACTGATATATCACTGATTGATGTGTTATATGGATTCTTATATTGCTCAAATATTCATACCAACAGCAGTGGTTGTAAAAATTAGACTTATTTAATTATATAGATTTCTATTTTATATAAATATACGATTCATATACCAATACTATGATATAGAGCTACACTTTGAATACCTGAGACAGTCTTCATAGTTTTTACAGCAACTTGTAATTCTTCTTTTTCATTCCTCTGTGTGAGTAAGCCTCGACTGACACATCCGAATTGTCCTAGAAGCAAAGAAATCATTATTAATGTGGTAAAATTGTATAAAAACAAAAATATAAAATGTTTACATAAAACATATGTTTGAAGCTGTTTTGAAGACTTCAAGTCTGTATTGAATATGTAATTGATTATATTCTTACCACTAATTAAAAGTTATAAGAAGCCACCCCAAGAACATGTGACTGTACCTACCTTTTCCAACCTCCTCTAACACCTGGAGCTGATCGCAGTCTATCAGAACGCCAGTGGCCTCCAACATGGCCCTGTGTCCTTCGCTGCTGGTGTCTCGCAAGACATTTGACTCAATGACTCCGGAGCCACCTTTGGTTTTCAACAACAATGTCTGTTTTTCTATGCATTTCATGTAAGTGTCTTTACATGTAATAAAAAATGTATTTTGTTGCTACAAAAAAAAATATGTATGTATGGAAATTTAAATTACCGTTGCTTTGCCGAGCTCGCGTTGCAGTTCGCGCCGTGCTATATCGTTCCTGGTCCGATTCCAAAACTTCAACCGGGGCTCTGCTGTACCTCACTGTCCATTCGGTTGATGTGGTATCGCGGTGCCTGAACAAACCAGAATTTTATGAAAGAGTTATCTTCTAATTTTTCTACGGTTGTGCCCTGAGTTTTAATTTTATTTATACTCATCTCGGTCATTTCATCGTTTCAAGCAATATAACAACGTTCGTTAAAAATGCCAATAAGAAACAAAATACTATTTAACCTACCGGTTTAATGTTTTGCTTTTCCTCCGTCGAAATACTGCAATCATCGTCATGACAATTAAGACGGCTATTGACAAGATAGATACCGGAACCAGAATATACATGGGTTTCCCTGCCGATTGAGCCTCCTGTTTTTTCTCTAATACCACAGGCAAAGGTCTGTAGTCAAGGTAACCAACCATCATCGAATCCATATATCCCACGGATACCTGCTCAAAAGAAAAGTATGAAGATTACCTTTAATAATACATTCATATTGACATGCATTTTTATTTGATAATTCAAAATTCCATATACCAAAATCAATTACAAAATTCAAATTTCTATAATAAAGGTATATGGGTTTGTAACGATATTCGCCTGGACAAATAAACATGCGACTCTCCTTTTGTTTTGGATTCTGGTTCATTCATTTTTGGGTTTTCGTCAATTCTAATTATAACCATCATTAAGACATATAAGGTATATAGAATTCAACTAACCACCACCATCTTTGGAGCTTCCGCTTGAGTTGAATGCTTAGCTCTATCCAATCGACAAAATAAGCGATCTTCAAAAAGTTTAGATATCTCACATGGGTGTTCCCCTACCTTAACATTGTAGTCAGATTGGGCACAACCTAAATTCAAATATTTGCCCTGAAAAGGTAATGAAAAGTTTCATAAAATCGATTTGAAACGAAAAAGAAATATTTTGGATTAACTGGAGTCTATAAGCATTTGCTAATTGTAAGTTTAACAGGATAAAATACTTTGGTTATTGATTAATATATTTTTTAGCAATATATGACATTCATCGATATTATAAGAATCGACCTCAAGAATCGATAATATAAGTGTAATGTAAACCATTATCTTAAGGTGATCTTCGGAGAAAAGCAACCGTCTGGTTTTATCATCCTCTGCGAACTCGAAGATGATTGGATCGACAAAATAACTAAATGGACGCATGAAATCCTGCACCTGTGAACAGAACACCCAATTATATTATTGGCAACTTTAAAACTTTCGTTGGATGACACAGGCGGAATTTTTCAAATGTGGCAATTAATTTAAATGTCTAAATACTGCAATGACTGAATAAACTCATATTTATGGAAACTTCATTAATGTAATGGTTTCTTTAAAATGATGCAACACAATAAGCAACGTTAAATTGAATAAAGAAAACTTACACCATCCATATGGAAGAACATTTGCTTGAGTGTTGGCTGTGTCTGGTTGTCATCCACCAGTGTTTCGTTGAGTGCAGGGATAGGACACGTCATTTGGGTACCATTGTTTTGAACCGTGCATGCCTTAAAAAGGAAAAACTTAGTTTGATGCTATATTTGAAAGGCACCCCAAGACACATTTTAAAAAAAAGTGGTAAAATCGCCTTAAAAACATTTTTTTTAAATATAGACTGCAACAAAATAATCCTCTTTGAGCATTAGAAATTTGGACAAATGTGTTTACTCTTTCCAAGACAGCTAAGCTGTTTCTTCTTTTCTAACCAGCTTGGAGCAGAAAAAGAACACTTTTGCGAAATTTGAAACGTTTAAGTTGGCGCATATTGCAAATAACAGTTTATTAGATGATTACAAGCAAGTTTAATTAATTTTGAAAGATAATTCTCACTTATGATAACGAGAATTAAGAGATTATTTTAAAAGGTGTTCCTAAATCTGCTCAACTCTCCAAGCTACAAAGAATTGTCTCAAAATTTCTAAGCCAACTGGAATTTGATGGGGAACACCTTTTTTGAGGAACAGTTTGTGGGGTGTTCTTCATATTTCGATAGTGTATACAATATTCAACCATTAAGTATGTTGAACGAAAATTGTTGAGCTATCTACAAGTTAATATATCGCCTCTTAACGTGATTTGAATATATATTTTAAAGTACTCCTTTCACAATAACCCACTCTGGAAGGAAATCTGGCAATATCGAAATGGCGTTCTCCCTGTGCACATGTTTGAGTTCTCGGACGCCCTTCATCGTCGCGGGCACAGGAACAGTGTCGAAATAGGACATACAAACGACACTCTTCCAACGTCAGGAGGTAAAAGGACGTACCGAATAAACGTACAAATCGACACCTAAGAATACGTCCCGTTGGCGTCACGTATGAAAACAACGTTCTGCGGGCGACGCTCACCGCACCGAATGGGGAAAAATAGTCATATGTTTTTATCCAATTATTATCAACACAAATCTTTCTTCATATCTTTACAATGGCTTACCATCTTTGCTTGCTGGTTTGCTTGTGTATTCTGAATTACTAAGAAAGGAAAGGCCACTGAATCCAGGAATCTGCCTTTCACGGTCACTAGAGTTCCTCCGCTACAAATTTATAAATTAATTAATTAGTTTTTGTCTGTGAAATGATTAAAATATTTGACTAACATAACCTTGGAAACGTGACAATATACATAGAAAGTGGAATTTTAAATCTCATTGAATTAAATATATGAAATATACAAACACAATACCAGCAATTTAGACTATTTTTCAGAACCATGCAGAAGTCGCACTATAATCACGGGGGTGAAACTACACAACAGCGGTTTTGGTTGGTTTCTGTGCTTTTTGATGAAAATTACACCGGTCTGGTTCGGAGACACCGGTCTGGTTCTGTGCTTTTAAGATTTTTTTTTACATTTTTCATTCAAAATACAATATTTAACCATTTTTAAAGAAATTTTCACGAATGCAATTTATTATTATGATATGGTTAACCATCCACATTGATCTCCTGTATAATAATATATTTTTAAGGCTGTAAATCTCCAAAAACAATGTCACAAATATAATGATCATTATCTCTATAAGAAAATAGGCTATCACGATTCAATTACTTTAAATAATCTTTCTATAGGATACTTAATATATTTTTCTCCTTTCAAAT
>LQRL01136365.1:0-11351 GCA_001703475.1 Hydroides elegans | reverse complement strand
TAAAATGAGAGAAGCATTAATTTCTAGAATTTAATATGTAAGTTATCTGCAGTAGAAATCTAAAATACTTATAAAAATGAATTCAAGTAAGTCATAAAAAATGGTTTTGACTAAGGTATTATTTCAAAGCTTGTGGAAAATTTGTTCAAACTGAGTGAATATATTGTTAGTAAGTTGAAATGGAAAATTGAAGATAACATTAAACTTTCCATATGGACAGTACACTAATAGCAGAAACAGTAATAAAATGCCTCATAAACTTATTCATTATATACCTTTTCTATAGCAGTCTATATTATGAAGATATCGTAAAAACAGTTCTATGAACAACAAACATATAAACACGCTTGGATCAACCTTCATAATAATCTTAATTAAACAATGCACACTAGTGTAAGTCTTAAAATTACTTTCTGTCTTTCATCAAACTAAATAATTATAGTATATCTCTGATCATGGATAAGGGGCGACTTGAATCAATGTTTAATAATCTAAGACCTCATAAATATATCGAAACTCAAATTGGCTATATGAAAAACTAATGTCAGCTAATTCATTTTGTTAAATTTTGATTGAAATAGACTGTGTTTAAATATTGCGTTTTTAGTAGCTATTAAGACAAATATCTTATAAATTACTATAATATACAATAAAGGCACTGTAGCAAAGACAACAAACAAACAGGTACACGAAGTGTTCCAAATTAAAAAATAAGGAAAATGTACATAGTGATTTTCTCACATGAAACAATAATTGTTTACGGCAACCTATACCTGTATTTCTTTTTAATTGATATATTTGCTTGAGCAAACCGTCATATTTTTCTAAACATAGCCATACGATAGAATGTGAAACAGTAAAGCAAGCGTATGACTTAAACTTCCATGAAAATGAAAAAAAAATAACTAATTCTTTAATATAATCGCGGATGCGATATTACAATTCGATAATCTATACACGGATTCGAAACAAACGGGTCGGTAGTTTCTCGGGCCAAATTTGCCTCGAGAACGCACTATTGGTACAATATCAAACTTCTGCACACCATAAAATTCTATATTCATAACTTCAACATTTAGCAAACGAATAATATCATCTGATGTAACATATATCCTATATCATATGGCACGGGATTCAGTATATGTGTGTTTTACGGCACCAAGTTCAATACACAATCACAATATGTACTTCACAAATGTATCCATGTACTAGATTCTAATCGTTTATTTGCTCACGAATAATAATAATAAAATTATTCATCCATAAATTAACACATAACCGACAGTACAATACAGATATACAATACGATTGGATTGAGATCTCATGATGTGATTTGCATTTAAGTGCATCTTGTATCCTATTACACTGTTTCTCTAAATGCATCTTTTACCCGAAAAATATAAAGGTAGTTGTAATGTATATGTAGTATTACTTGGTCATCTTTTAGTCTCATTTATACAGACAGAATATGAAATAAAACGTGAACGAAACTGAATAGAAAAGAATCAAAAGAAGAAAAACATATTTTCCAACTTATCTAAATCATGATATGTTAGAATGAGGGGATGGGTATGGCATAGGTTGATCAAAGACTAATTATGAACGCGAATCTAGTTTCACTTAATTATATATAACCGCAGTTATGTCCTATTATTAAAACTAATCCTGAAATTTAACCCTGTTTTTTTTTAATCAGTTGCGGAAAAATATTAACAAACATGTATGCGCCGCTCGTGAGTCAGGGCTGAGGAAATATATGAAAAAAAGTCATATAGATAAAGAAAAAGCAATGCAACGTGTAAATAGTATGTGAGCCTACATGTTGCAAAATATTTGGAAATGTATGACTACGTTCGTTTCATGTACATCCGTTTTTAAGTTGTATATATTCAGTTCTATATATTATTGCTTTGATATAGCTCTTCTACATACTTGAGACATGAGTATGGAATTGTATATCTACTCGTATTCGATTATCGAAGTGCCTAATTGAATTAAACATTTTGATGTTTTTTTTTAAATGTGCACAAATGTATCAATGCTAACAAACCAGTTAACCTTTGAACTGAATCACTATGTTTGGAATTCGTTGACAAAAAGTAGGTCCGGGATATTTTTCCGCTATGTTACAATGGTTTAGAACAATACATTGACTCATCTGTTTCTTGAAAAAAGGAAAACGTCTTTAAATACAGTACTTCACAAGTGTTTATGTACCCTTTTTTGTAAAATTGTTTTTTGGTGCAATAATTTATTATAAGTTAACAAGTGAAAATATATAAGTTTTTATTTTATATACTAAAACTGGCCCTTATTATATGCAACTTTATTGTATAACATGCCATTTTCTCTCTTGAACTTACATAAACATTTCTAAATCAAATAAACAATAATTAGATTATAGTCGCAATTTCACATGAAAATATATCACTGTAATTCCAAACAAAGAATATCGATAAACAAAATCTTGACAATATCAAAGGATCAAAAGAACATTTAATAATAGCTCTTTAGAAATCTATAGTACCACATACTCAACAATCAAGAAATTACATCATAAAACTATTCAGCTTTTTACATTTCAACATAACCGCCAAACAGCCGTAAGTAAAATTAGAAAATGGCCACCTAACAACTTTTTGTCATTTCGATATAGTCGCCAAATAATTAAGCTATAAAACTTATTTTCATACAAATAATCCGGCCATTTTTTTCACTTTCAATATGGCCGCCAAACCCCAAAATCCTGTGACTCCTGCTGTTGTGGATTAGCTGGAAGCTGCTGGCTCTGCTGATGCGACATGCTTTCCTGTTTGATCAATTTCTGCTGCTGTTGAGGCGTCTGACTAGCTTGAGTGGTAGCAGTGAGCGATAAAGAGGGATTATGAGTAAGCCTGGTTCCCAAACCCGCGGGCGCCGCCACGTGGCTTAAGCTGGTGTCCATCGGAACCGAACCGGAAGTGTTGCCGCTTGCTCCTGCGCCGCCTAAGAGTTCGAGAGTGCGCCCTTCGTGCGTTTGGATATATTGGTGCGCGGCGGGAGTGGTGCTGTAAGAGGGTGGAGTTGGTGCAAAGCAGTTCAGTGAGGAATAGAGTCCTAAAGTTGGTGAGCTCGGTATATATGAGGGTGCGCACGTATTAGCGCCACCGTGGACTAGGCTATGTGGCGATAAAAGCGGATAGGAACTGGTCGTTCCCGACAGCGGATGTGTGGTCATGGTTCTACTTTCTTGTAATATCGCCAAGTTGCTGCTGCTTTGAGCACTGCTTGGGGGAAACGTAAAGGTGGGCGACTGCTGTATGATACTTCGCGATGCCTCCGGTACGGGCAGTCGCGACGAAATATCGCTCGCCAAGCGCGCTTCCGGTATGCGAATGTCACGTGACAACAACAAACTCGACGCGTCGATCGTCGACATCGACGAACCACTTCCGCTATGTCCACCGAGCCCGCCGGCGATACTTCCGGTCGTCCCTCGGGTATCGCTACCCACACCCCCAAGCATACCCGATTGTACCCCCATGCCAGCCTGCTGTAGAGGTTCGATAATGAGTGGATCGGGTATTGATCTATGAGCTTCCGATTTAATGCTCGACATCGAGGGAAGTGTTGCCATGGCTGTTGTCAAGGGGTTGTTATGAGGCGTTACTAAGGAGCTGAGGTCGCCGCTTCCTGTTGGTAGGTAGGAGGGGTGAGATTCCATCATGTCGCTGCGAGGGGTGCTCGTTTGTAACGGGCCTGTTAAACAAAAGAAAAAGGAAAATGCCATATAAGAATTAAACAAATATATGGCAAAATATTATGCGTTAAAATGATGTTATACTATGTTTTCTTTACATCGAAATGTCAACCTTAAACAGACACGCAACTTTTTACTCAGTGACTTATAATTTCAACATGCAAATATTTAGTCATATCAAAAATTATCAATAAGTTCTTAATTCAATGCAAACAAGTATGATGGTTTAAACTATATTCATGCATTACGGTTCGAGTCTATTCACAATATGTTTTGACAGTTTTAAAACATGCAATAAATAAAGCATATATTTAAGAAGCAAGCGAGACATGCAGGACATCCAATCTGGACATTAAGTCAGTCGAATACTTTTCTACTGTCAAAACAAGGCATAGTTGAAGCAGTCGTTAACATGTTTTAAGCAGCTACTAGTAGTCAATAAGCACATATAAGCAAAGCATTCTATAAGCACATGTAAGCAAAGCATTCTATAAGCACATGTAAGCAAAGCATTCTATAAGCACATGTAAGCAAAGCATTCAATGTGATCCCAACAAAACCCATTCCATTAACCCAAATAATACCGATACCGTAGAGCTATGCTAATCAATACATTAACTTCAAGTTCTTGTAGCATGCAACATAAAAACGGAAAGCAAGGCAACATCTAGGGTTTTCAATGAAGCAGAAAAGCAGAATAACCAAGAAGCGCAGTGAAGTTGTTTTAAGGATCTGAGTGCTAATTTCAAGATCCTAGATCCTGCTTTTTAGAAAGCCAGAAGAATGTGTTAGATAAAATATTTTGTTATTTGATACATAAATGAAAAATGAGGGATTAAAAAAACTGATGATTAGAAAAGCGAGAGATAATAAGTGGAAACATATATTATTCGGGGTAAGACATTAGGACCTACTCAAGCATATCGATATATTAGGCGACAGATAGTAGTTAAGGGAAGGGAATATAATCTTAAAGCTATAGACGTTTTCGCGATACATATTTTTTCTCATTTTCAGTCCGTACCTGAATTAAGACTAGTTGGAGGACACTGTGCACTACTGGTGAGACCCCCATTCTGTACAGACGGACAGAGGGACGACGGGGTTTGTGCGACACTGCTAAAAGCTGTAACCCCAGCGGTACTGTGCCCCACCATCCCCCCTATGGGAGCGGAGGGGTATTGTCCGTTATTAGGTGGTGAGGCGGTGTAACTATGAGTAGTGGCGGGCCATTGGTTTAATGGGGGTGAGGATCCGTAACCCCCCGTAGTGTGATGACCGTTATAGCCGTTCGTATCTGCAAACACATGCGATAAAGGGTCAAATAAATCGATTTTTTCAACAAAAAAGATATTTATTAATTTAATATGATTGCAATAATTTACTAATTTGTTATGTTTTTGGGACGACGCTGCAAACGTTATTGATTCATCACCAATCATAAAAGCGATACGTAAAAAAACACATGTTTTGCAACAAAACTGATAAAGGAATAGGTACGGATAATCAATAATGGCATACAACTTTTTTGCAAACATTTTATAGCAACAACATACCAACAACATTGCATTTAAAGCTTACTCGATACATTATAATTTTGCAAAATAAATAATCACATTTTTATATATAAAAAGCATTACACCAAAAACTATGTAATACAATCACAAAAGAAGGAGTCAAACTAGATTAAAATCCATGATATTGCCAGGTCAGGGGACGTATGAAATTACATTTAATCAAAAGCTTTATTTTGTCCCAGTATTCAAAGCCGAGTCATAGAACCCTCTGAAAAAAAGTTATAAAGTTGACACAAAACCAAGAGTCAATATGCGGAAAAGGGTATCAGAAAACATTTATAGTCGGTTTTATCCTTTTAGAAAATCCAATAAATGCAAAAGGAACATTCTACCATTTCTGTGGCAAAATCAAAATTCATTTGCATTTTAAATTGGGATTGATAATTATTTGTTCATAAAAGTTCATGCATCTTTATTTCATATGATAAAATTAATTAATAGGGAACTAGGGATATAAGAGTAATGGTTTACTGTTTTGTTTTTACAAAACTAAATGTTAATCTTTACTATTATTGAGATAAATACTTAATCTATTCTATATAAACGCGTTTAAATAATATCTGTAATGATTTCATGTTGCAATAATCTGGATTATTGTTATCATTATTGATTGTCATTCTAATTCGCATTATTTCGCATTAAAACCTGAGCTCGTTGCTACTTAACAATCACTGAAAGGCAGGAAAAGGCATATTTTCCGAGAAAGAGTTATTTTGAAGCCGCCCATAACCTGTTTGAACTGTATTCTCGCATTTTAGTACAACCCTGTGCCCTTACCCTGTTTATTTGATAAGATTTAGAAATTATTTCAACTATGTCTCTAAGCTATATTAATTGCAGTGACCTTTCATTCCTGTTAACTAGCTGACATGTTTTTCGCTTTAACTACATGCATCTCTATCATATTGAATCGAAACAATTTATCATTGAATTCTTCCGAAGAAATAAGGGGAGATGTGCTGAAAAGGGCACCATGCCTTTTCAAACTTGGCGCTAACATGGAAGACCACCCCTGTTCGCAATAAAATGAGGGAAAGAAAACTGCGAAAAGGGGAGGGGCGCAATAAAGTCGAGAGTTGACATTTCAGCAGAAATATGATAGGAATTCAAACGCATTCTTAAAATACATTCGCGTTGATATTTATATAACGAGAAACACTGTGCTATTTGTGAAGCCGTGTTTAAGATATAGTTGCATCTCTCTAAACGTTGATCGATGTCGAATAAATGACTAGTATTCGATTACACAGAGTTCACAAGTAGTTGATTGGAGCGCAAATAAAACCTTGTCAACTAAACATCCTGTTTAGTACGACGATATATTTGTGCGAACAAGACTGGCGTGAAAGAATGATTTCAGCAATTTGGGGACATCGTGTCTAATTACATGGCCCGACATCGCGCATGTACTAATATACAATGTAAGTAATATATGATCTATAAGTACATAGGGTGTTGGGTCTGAGGGGTGAGGGTATGAGGGAGGGGTGAGGGTGGTTGAGGGTTGGCGGGATGGGAGTTGGCGACAATTTATTTTCTTGTAGGGTCTTCAATCAATGCTTTTAAGTGACAAACGTCGTTCCCCATTTGAACCGAAGAGCAAGATAAATAAAGTGATTAGTATATATTTTCGGTTACTTCCTTACTAGAGGCGGTGATATATGTTGAAGGATGATTCGAGAGGATGGTTTAGAAGGAGGAAAATGGGGATGTGGCATAAGAAAACGGGCGGAAGGATTAACAACATTAACATCGTACGATACCAATCAACATATTACAAAGTTTCAATGTTTAACTAAGATAATAAAATAATAATAGGAGGAAGGATCAATATGAACAATACCAAAATTATTCACTTTCCCGATAAACTTTCAAATAGTGAAGATGAACTTATCAAATTAATCAAGCTTTGTTTATGAGTAAGCTCATCTATGTGCTCCTAGTTTTTTATGTAATGTTTCTATATGCTCAGAGTTATCGAATGACACATAGTTAAAATTCCGGATACGTATATAAAAATAACAAACTGGCTCCCCGGATTTTTTTCTCAATAAGTGATAGGTAAATAAGTAAAACTATTTGTATGAATGTCACTTGGAATAAATTAAAAGAGGGTCCAACTAAAAGGCCCCATCAAATAACGAAGGCTAACATTGACTTTTGTGCTCCTCGTCTACATAATGACAATATACCCAAGTATATATTTAATTTGATTTCTCATCAATCAAGAAAACATATCAATGAAACACACAAAATTTCGCCGTCAATTTCGCCGCTCCTCTCTTATTATTTCAATTCCCTTTTATCTTTGATAATTTGCCAATTATTTCCGACACCCTCTGGTTAAATAACTATTATGTGATTTATTTACAGCTATAGGGCGCGCACACTTTAAGATCATTTTGGATACAAAGCAATTAAATGCATCAAAATATGCGATCAATTTATGCAGGAAAAACATAAGGAGGCTATTCAGGCTATTTATGATAATATGTCATTCCTTTTTATGATAATATGTCGTTCCGTTTTATGATAATTTACATTCCAATAGGTTACGTTGATATCATAATTCCGTGATCGAATGATAACAGGTTTATCTTATAATGTGATTATTTGAGATCCGATATGGGGACAGATAAACATTATTTTCTCACCGAGATTTCGTACTTATTGTATGTTAAAAGCGGAATAGACACATTAAAATGGGACAAAAGTCGAATATAATACAATAAATTAGCCTGTATTGTCTTTGATATATAAACGTGTATTATATAAATACATATTTTAGCTTCGGGGATTTTTGGTGACATCATTGAAAGAACAGTACGATTTGATGTAATCCGTCGAAACTAGGTCAGTGTTTGCAAGGGTCCTGTCTCAGGTATTTTTTCCGACTCGGCGGTATATGATACAGCGGTTTCAGTTACCATTTAATTTTAAGTTTTATATTTTGATCTTAGAGCAAAGCCATTTCAAAATATAATCAGTGCTCATTTGAAGTGATATCGAAAGTCATATTCGTGCTGGTATTCACCGGGGTGGTCTATCGAGATCCCTAAAATAATTGCAGTTACGATCGCTTGTACCGAAATAACCATAAGATTTTGTGCTTTTGAGGACAAGCTTGTAAATTTAAGCTGGAATCGATTAAGGGATCCACAAATAAATGTATATGATTTCATCGGAATTTTCCCCAAAAAATAGATATCAACATTTTATCGTGGGTTTAGATGCTAAACAGAACAGTGAGAGAAGAACCTAATGGTCTAGATCGTGAAATTATTTTTAAAGTTTAAAGACGGTTGAACCACTTAAATATGTCCTTGAGCATCAATACTGTGTATAAGTGTTCACACTAATTGTACTTCGCGTGACTGTTCTAGTTGTTATCCATATAAAACTAGCTAATTTGAGGTGAAAATACCTTCTTACCGGGTGTTGAACTTCTTATTTCATTTACATATTCTTGCAAACACATATTCATTCTATAATTATATCTTATTTTTACTCAAATGTGGAATCAAGGGAAGGATGTGGTTGAGTTATATCACACTCGAATTAGCCAGGATTCCCAGGAATTTGCACGATATCACACTAAAAGCCTTAATCAAAAGGAAATCAACTCAAATAAAGACAGAATACATGCATGAAATAAAGAAGGAAAGAGCTCATCTTCATAGTAATTAACAAGGGCTCTAGAAAAATGAAATCAGGAAATGAAATGCGTATTTATCCGACCTTACATAAGGCACATGTAAATTACAGGGGAAATATGCTACCTAAAACACACTTTATTAAAGTCTCAGGTTAAGCAACACGTTATAAGAAATACAGGTAAAACGATGAGCTAGAAAGAAGATAGATTTCCGATATTTTCTTAGCTTGACTTCAATCTGATTCAAGAAAAAAAATACACAAACAGCTATATAGAGCAAAAAATAAAGGAAGAGAATCAACTTGTGATCTTTTATATTTTAGATTAATTAGATACATAATATCATTAGGCTGGACCTCAGCCTCGATGCTGCTTCATAAAACACAGTTTTCAAAAACTAGAGATTTGTAATTCAAAACTTAGTGACTTTCTTTCCAGGAAATATCGCTGAGCTGAACCTTTTTATAAGTTGTATTCAAAAACTAGATAGCGAAGTACTTGAGTTCCAATTGCAGAAAAACGGACTAATATGGCAATGACCATTCAATCTAGCTATTGTGATAACGTGTATAACGTGTATAAAATGTTTTAAACGAAAAAAGAAAAACAACTGAAGGCATAAAAAATGCATACAAAACTGCTTAAGAAAACAAGATGCATGTACTACCATCGTGTTTGATCTTTTTGAGATCCGCGATAGCCAAAATCTGCGGAAAGCACGCGATCGCTGCAGAGTGAACATCTGCAACATTCTGCGGACTAAGCGCGCAACCACCGCGAACATAACTATACTTTAAGACGTGTAAGCATATCACATGGAAGCCTATCGAGGGTGCGATCGGCATAAATTGAAATTCGCCAAAATCCGCGAACCGAGCGCGCAATCTCCGTAAATAAAACTGCACATTTGTTCAGTTTTCTCACTAAGTTATCTCACCTGGATGTCGGTAGAGGGCAGCAGTGTCTGTTGCTTTTCCCGGATGATGTGGCATACAGGTGCCTGTTAGGTGGTGATCGCCTGTATTCCTCCGCAACTGGTCTAGTTCCACTAAATGGGAAGTAAAAGGGTCGGGCAAGCGGTGTCGCAGACCCATGTCCAAGGGGCTTGGGCGCGTATGGTGTAGATGACGATCGTCGGTGCGTAATTCTGCGGAAAAGTAAAGAAGATTTTGAATTAAAATATGATTTTTTAAATATAATACTTTAAAGATTAGGCATGTTATATATAGAGAGGAAAAGAATGGATAATGCGTGTATACAATAAGGTCATGCTTTATCATCAAATTGCAACATTTTAACCTCATTTTTGTTGCAGGTACGTGTACACTATAAAATGCATACACTTCATCTAGTCACAGAAACTATGTGATGTGCTCTACTTTTTTTTCTTGTTGCAGCAGCTTGGGGGAATTTTGCATGACTCATAGGCTCGAGGCCATATACTTTAGATAGCGGCGCGTGTTTGTGTCGAATCAACAGTCAATGCGAATAAACAAATCCTTCATAGAAACCGGAACTAAGATGCCAATGTTACCGAAATCAGCAAATGAATAAGCTTTGCTTAGCAAAATGAATATATACATATTTCTAGGTACCGTACGATTTGCAAACATTTTCATCATGCTATGTAACTTAAGTTTTTTATTACTTATAGAAAAGGTAATAAATGTGTGTTATTTGATTTTGTATAAGAGTTGGTTTTATTGTCATGAACATTGCAAAACTAATTTCAACTTTTTGTGAAGATGCAAGCTAAATATGAAATTTTGTTAGATATATTCATTTATTTTATCAATTCTGCAAACCCTTTCCTGGCATGTAAGTACATTTAAAAATGACAACGATTAAGCACTTCTGATATTTTTGTAGCTTGCAGGTAGGAACCTGATGTTGTTTATACACAAAACAAATGTCTCACCGTTTGTATGTTTTGCTATCAATAGTAAATCACTGCGTTATTATCTCTAGCCAGAGACATGAATATTTGTAAACGAGCAAATGAAAAAAAGAGTTCAAACGATACAAGGCCGACCTTTTGACACTTTATATTGACATCTATAGATCCAGAAAATAGAATGTTTTGCTTCCATTGAACACTGGAAAATGTCAAACGAGTACATATATACAAAACGGCACAATGAAATCCGAACTCTTTCACGTAAGATCAGCGACAAAAATGGGCAAAAAAATAGGGTCGTCTTAAAGCGAATGTAACCGTCACTTAAGAATGGTGTTCAATTACAGGTTCAATATAAGTAAAGGAGCTGTTGAACCTTTTATAATACATATATGGTTCTATATATATGCTGAAAGTTCAAGCGTCAAATAGTCGTTGAGTGCATAAGTCACGGCGTTTGTTTTACTTTGTATTCGGATTACA